>WEKY01038029.1:3288-13856 GCA_013390045.1 Picathartes gymnocephalus | reverse complement strand
GGCCTTCCCGCACCAGCCTCTTGCACTACCCCTGCCCTCCGCATGCCCCCCGCCACCAAACCCCCTGGACGGCGTCCCCCCGGCTCCCGACTCTCAGGAAAGGGGTGCCCCCGGGATGGGCCCCCAAATTCACTCGGCGCCGGCGGGCTCAGAGGAAGCACCGGCTGCCCCCCCGCCGGCCAGCTCAGCTCCCATCATGGTGGATGACAAGTTGGAAGAGCTCATCCGACAATTTGAAGCCGAATTCGGGGAGAATTTCAACCTGCCGGCCCCCGAGACGCCCGCCCCGCTCGCTCCTGGGGCTGCTGAGCTGCAGGGGGGGCCAGCACCAGCCCCACAAGGGTCCCCCACCGCCGCCACCGCCGCCGCCCCGGCTCCGAGCAGCGCTCCCCAAGCCGGACCCAAAAGCGTCTCTCCAGGGAAGGGGCCGCTGCCAGAGCCACCCTTCACTGCCCGCTCCCCGAAACAGATCAAAATCGAATCTTCTGGTGCTATCACCGTGGTGTCTACCACGTGTTTTTACTCTGAGGAAAGCCAAAACGCAGACGTGGACGAGGCGGACAGGACGCCCACCAAGGACGAGGTGCCGCTGACGCCAACGCTGAGCGGCTTCTTGGAGTCTCCGCTGAAATACCTGGACACGCCGACCAAAAGCCTCCTGGACACCCCGGCCAAGAGGGCACAAGCAGAATTCCCCACCTGTGACTGCGTTGGTGAGCCGGGGGGGTGCTGAGGAGGGTGGCAGAGTGAGGAGGTGGCTTTGCAGGGTGGGGTTGGCCTGGGTGGATAACGGGGCCAGCAAAACCCCGATTTTTGGGGAGGTGAGGCTCTGAAACCCCGGTGCTGCGGAGCTCCCTTTCACTTTCTCCTCTCTTGTTTTTGCAGTTGGATGGAAAGCCCAAGTGCCTGCCTGTGTCACCGCGGGGGTGGCACTGGTGCCACTGGCTGTGCTGGGGTGGGGGTGGGATGAGCAGCAAAACCAAAGTGCTGTTGGGTTTTCCTTCTATTTAACTTTAACCAGCTGGATCCGGGCTGGGCTCTGTGCCAAAACCCACCTAAACCCCCTCTCACCTGGTTATTCCTGGTGTTTTCAGGCAAGTTAGCTGGTTCAGGTTACTTCAAATAAGCCAAACTTTGGCTTGATGCTTGTGCTTGTCACTGCAGAAAAAATTATTGCTGGGATGTTGCCTTGTTTGCTGGCCAATCCCACCAGGATGCACTGAAAAATCACCAAACTCTTGGATTTGTGGGGTTTTTTGGTGGTTTTTTTTTTTTTTTTTTTTTCTTTTTTTGGTGTGGATTGATATTTATTAGACTTTGCAGCAAGTGCTAGAGAATTCCTACACAGTCCTTTAATTCCACCTCCATCTGAGCACGGGGAGCTGGATATTCCCTCCCCAATATTTAGACTGGACCCGTGTGCTCCCCTGGGAGCAGCAGGGTGAGGATTTGGGGCATCCAGGTGGAAAAGCAATCCCCCCCCCACTGCTGGGAGAGGAGGCCCTGGCCTAAGCACAAGCTGCACTTTATTAGTGGGGCTCGTGATTATTTATTTATTTGCTTGTAAATGGCAGCAGGAATTAACCCAAACTCCACAGAGAGGAGGGAAAGCTTTTCTGAATCCACCCAAACCCAACCTCCAGGAGTTTGCCGGGAAAAGATTCATTTAGGGGCTGGGAGAGGGAGGGGATTCCCCCCCATTCCCCTCTCTTCCAATTCTCTGTTTTCTCAAGGAAAAGCTGTGGGAGAAAGAGCTGCAGCAGGAGCCGGGCTCGGTGCTTTATTGGGGCTGTTGGAGGCTGTAATAAAACGAGCCTTTCCCCCATATTGATCCCTGTCTGGACAGCTGCAGCCCAGCTGAGCCTGGCTTTCTCCTCAGCCTGGCTGCTGGCCAGCTGGACATGACAGGAATGAAAATCAGGGCTGGTGAGAGCAGAGGGATGCAGAGACACATCCCACCCGGGCACATCCCACCCGGGGGGCAGCGGAGCATCCCCAGGGCTCCACCCTGCCCTGCTGGGGCTGCCTGGGGCACCCATCGCTGCCCACACCGGCCCCTCCGTGCCCTGAAAGCCCCCAGGGGTTTGTTGCTGCCAGGGGGGTGTTGGTTGCAGGGTTGTAGCTCCAGTGTCCTCCTCCTGTATCTCCAGTGTCCTTCTCCCGCAGCCCCAGGATCCTCCCGCAGCCCCCTTGATTTTTGGTGCAGAATTGCTCAGTTTGAGGGGAATTTGGCTGTTCGGAATCCTTGGGGGCAGCTGGTAAAGGTGCAAAGCCCAAAATCTCTGTCCCCCTCTGCTGTGTCTGCAGAGCAAATCGTGGAGAAGGATGAGGGGCCCTACTACACCCACCTGGGCTCGGGGCCCACCGTGGCCTCCATCCGGGAGCTCATGGAGGAGCGGTAAGAGCCCCCCGGCACGGGCCCGGCACGGGGGCTACCAGGGCAGGAGGGGCTGGGGTCCTGCCAGGGGAGTGGGGGCTTGGGAGAGCGGGTGGGGACTCATGAGAGTGAGTGGGGTCTTGTAAAGAAATGGGGCTTGGGAGGCTGAGTGGGGTCCTGTCAAGGGAGTGGGGGCCTGGGGGAGTGAGTGGGGTCCTGTCAGGGAACTGGGGGTCTGTAAGGGTGAGTGGGGTCCTGTCAGGGATCTGGGGGTCTGTGAGGGTGAGTGTGGGCTCTGAGGGGTCCCTGAAGGCTCTCCCCGTGTGGGGGCTGGGGGCTGTCCCTGGCAGGTACGGCGAGAAGGGCAAGGCCATCCGCATCGAGAAGGTCATCTACACGGGCAAGGAGGGCAAGAGCTCCCGGGGCTGCCCCATCGCCAAGTGGGTGAGTGCCCCCCGTCCCCCGTGGAGCCTCCCTGAGCTCGTCTCCTCCGTGCCTGGGCACCTGGAGTCCCCTCTGGTGTGGCCACAGTGGGCAGGGCTGGGATGCTCCGTCCATGGCTGGGCAAGGAGGGAAGTGAGAGCTGTGGAAACTCCGTGGGGCTTCCCACCCTCGGCCCGTTCCTCAGTCCTGTCAGGGAACCGGGGGTCTGTGAGGGTGAGTGCGGTCCTGTTCCACTCCCACCTGTGGAATGTCCAGCTCCAGCAGCTCCCAAAGCCCACGGGGCGACTGCAGCTGTGGGAACACCCCCAGCTCTGCCCCCTGCACCCCACAGAGCGCTGGGGAAGGCATCCAGCACCACTTTTGGGACCCTCCCCACCCCGCTGGGAGGCGTTTATCCTGACTCGGCCCCTCCGCTCCCCCAGGTGATCCGCAGACACAACCAAGAGGAGAAGCTGCTGTGCCTGGTGCGGCACCGGGCCGGCCACCACTGCCAGAACGCCGTCATCATCATCCTCATCCTGGCCTGGGAGGGCATCCCCCGCACGCTGGGGGACACGCTGTACCAGGAGCTCACCGACACCCTCACCAAGTACGGCAACCCCACCAGCCGCCGCTGCGGCCTCAACGATGAGTGAGTCCCACCAGCATCATCATCATCATCGCCACAGCCTGGGGACACGGGCTGGGAGTGGGATGTAGGAGTGGGATGTGGGAATTATGGGAACGGGATGTGAGTGTGGGATGTGGGAGTGGGATATGGGAATGGGATGTGAGAGTGGGATGTGGATGCAGGAATGGGTTGTGGGAATTATGGGAACGGGATGTGGGAATGGGATGAGGGATGCAGGATGAGGGAATGGGGTGAGGGAAGGGAACGGGATGTGGATGCAGGAATGGGATGCAGGAAGGGGATGTGGGACTCCCCCTGTCGCCATTGCGGCGTGGCACCGGTGGCTGACGCTCCCCCGTCGTGTCCCCCCCCCCGCTGCAGCCGCACCTGCGCGTGCCAAGGCAAGGACCCCAACACCTGCGGTGCCTCCTTCTCCTTCGGCTGCTCCTGGAGCATGTACTTCAACGGCTGCAAATACGCCCGCAGCAAAACCCCCCGCAAGTTCCGGCTGGTGGGAGACAATCCCAAAGAGGTGGGTGGTGCAGGTGGAGAGGTGGGGTGGTGGTTCGGAGATCCTTTGCTCTCAGGAGCCTGAAAATAGGATTCCTCGTGGGGTTTTTTATGGACTAAACCATTGTCCATAAAAGAGAGAAAAGGGAAGAAAAGGTGGAACAAATGGTAGCAATCCCAGGGAAGAGCCAGAGGGCTTTGTGGTCGAGTAGGTGCAAGCACAACAGGCACTGACGCTGGAGGTGGAATGGCCAAATCCTCACGGGGAATTTAAGCCACGTGCTTCGTGCCGTGGCGGGTGTCGTGGCAAGGGTTGGGTGCCGTGTGGTGCCTGTGGGCTCTGTCCCCGATTCCAAAACCCCTGGGTAACATCGTCCTCCTTTCCCCACCACAGGAAGAGCTGCTCCGGAGAAGCTTTCAGGACTTGGCCACCGAGGTTGCTCCGCTTTACAAGAGGCTGGCGCCGCAAGCCTACCAAAACCAGGTGCTGCTCAGCCCATCCCTCGGCACCGGCAGCCAGGCAGCCGCAATGGCTGCGGGGTGGTGGCTTTGGGAGATTTTGGGTAGAAACTCCTCCTTTCACAGGTCACCAACGAAGACGTAGCGATCGACTGCCGGCTGGGCTTGAAGGAGGGGAGGCCGTTCTCGGGGGTGACGGCGTGCATGGATTTCTGTGCTCACGCTCACAAGGACCAGCATAACCTCTACAACGGCTGCACCGTGGTAAGCAGGCACCCAGCAGGGCTTTTTGGGGTGCTCCCCCTTAATTTGGGATGTTTCTTTTTGAGGGGCTTCATCCCCAGTAGTTCCACCCGTGCGACTTCAGGTCCTTGGTGTGGGCACACCTCACGTGAGGTGCTCAGAGCCTCCCAGCCAGACTTAACAGGGACCAGCACCTGCTTTTATCCCAAAACCCCACGGAAAGTTTCCAAACACCAGCTGGGCACTGGAGCAGGCTGGGGGGGATGCCAGGCTGACGTGGCTTCACATCAGTGTGGGGAAGAAGTGGGAGGTTTGCCTCATCCAACACGGGTCCCATCCATCAGCATCCCACTGACAGCCCCTGCTCTGGCCAGGTCTGCACGCTGACCAAGGAAGACAATCGCGTGGTGGGGAAAATCCCAGAAGACGAGCAGCTGCACGTCCTCCCCCTCTACAAGATGTCCAGCACGGATGAGTTTGGCAGCGAGGAGAACCAAAACGCCAAGGTGGGCAGCGGGGCCATCCAGGTGCTCACGTCTTTCCCCCGCGAGGTCCGCAAGCTGCCCGAGCCCGCCAAGTCCTGCCGGCAGCGGCAGCTGGAAGCCAGGAGAGCTGCTGCCGAGAAGAAGAAGCTGCAGAAAGAGAAGCTGATGACGCCAGAGAAGATCAAGCAGGAAGCTCTCGAGCTCCCCACGCTCCAGCCAAATGCAGGTAACGGCGGGCAGAGGTGAGGTCCTGTCGCCCCCGAGCTGCCCGGAAAGCGCGTGAGGGGATGGGGATGCGGCTGGGGGGGCTTTCCTGGGCTGCTGTGTTGTGGTGCTGGATGGCATCTCTGTGCCACCTGGGTTTTCATGAAGGTATGAACCGATGCTGATGAGTCAGGTGATGGCAAGCGATGCCAAGCTCTGCAGCCGGCTGGCAAACCCATCACCGTGGGATTTGTGAGTCTGGCAAACCTATCACCGCGGGATTTGTGAGTCTGGCCGAGTATTTCGGGGTCCTGGCTCCCCTCCGGCGGCTCCCAGGGCCGGCAGGTCACGGGGGCTGTGTGTGCTGTCCCACAGGTATGGCGTTGAAAGGCGGGATACCCCCGCAGCCGCTGAAACCTTCCATCAAGGTGGAACCCCAGAGCCATTACAACGCCTTCAAGTACAACGGCAACGCCGTGGTGGAGAGCTACTCGGTGCTGGGCAGCTGCCGGCCCTCCGACCCGTACAGCATGAACAGTGTTTACTCTTACCATTCCTACTATGCACAGCCCAATCTGCCTTCCGTGAACGGGTTTCACTCCAAGTTCGCGCTTCCCTCCTTCGGGTATTACGGCTTTTCCAGCAACCACGTGTTCCCCTCACAGTTTCTCAATTACGGGGCGCCCGAGAGGAGCGGGAGCAGCTGGGTGAGCAACGGCTACGAGAAGAAGCCCGACGTCTCGGCGCTGCAGGAGAACCTCAACCACACTTACAGCAACGCCAGTTTCCCCGAGCCCACCCCGCCCGGCGTGCGGAGCAAAAACCATCACCAGCGCACCTACGAGCGAGCCAACCGCTACGCCAGCCAGCAGAAAGCAGCGGCGGCAACGGCCGGGGCACACAGGACTAGCTCGGGCTCAGAGGAGGCACCGGCGTTTGCACAGAACTGTTTCGGCAGCCGGCCCATCAAGCAGGAACCTCCGGACCCCCCGCCCGCCATCGAGCCCCTCCCCAGCGCAGCGGCCGTACCCGGCACCGGCTTAACGCTGCCGGCTGTCCCCGCTCACGGCACAGCACTGGAGCAGCGGTGGAGTCCCTTCAAGGCGCCCCGGAGCACGGCTTCCCCCGAGAGGACTAACACGGCCGAGGGCTCGTGGGGCACGCTGGCGCCGGGCTCGGGCGGGCAGGAGAAGCTGAGCGCCTTCGACGCCGCCGTGCGTTTGCCACCGCCGGAGAAGCAGTGGTCCAACGTCCTGCCGGGAGAGCCGGTGGCGGGGCACGGCTCGGGCTTGCTGCCGAAACCGTGGAGCCCCTGCAAGCTGGGGGAGACGGCGCTGGCTGGCACGGGCACCCCAAGCTTGCTGGGGTCGCTGGGGTTCAGCTCGGCTCTGCCGGGGCTCCCCAGCTTCCCCGAGGAGCCATGGGGCTCTGTGAAGGTGGAGGAGCGGAGGACACCGGCACCCAACCCGGGGTTGGCGGAGAAGCCGTGGGAGGCGGCGGTGGGTGAGAAGGGGGCGGCAGGGCCCCGCCGGGAGAAGCCGTGGGACCCCTTTGGCCTGGAGGAGGATCTGCCGGAGAAGGGGGTGAAGGAGGAAGAGGACGAGGAGGAGGAAGAGGAGGAGGAAGAGGAAGAGGAGTGGTCGGACAGCGAGCACAACTTCCTGGATGAGAACATTGGCGGCGTGGCCGTGGCGCCCGCCCACGGCTCCATCCTCATCGAGTGCGCCCGCCGCGAGCTCCACGCCACCACCCCGCTGAAGAAACCCAACCGCTGCCACCCCACCCGCATCTCCCTCGTCTTCTACCAACACAAGAACTTGAACCAGCCCAACCACGGCCTGGCGCTGTGGGAGGCCAAGATGAAGCAGCTGGCCGAGCGGGCCCGGGCCCGGCAGGAGGAGGCGGCGCGTCTGGGACTGCCGCCGGACGCCAAAGCCTTTGCCAAGAAGCGCAAGTGGGGCGGCGCGTTGGCCACCGAGGCGCCCAGCAAGGAGAGGAGGGACTCGGTCCCCACGCGGCAGGCGGTGGCCATCCCCACCAACTCCGCCATCACTGTGTCCTCCTACGCCTACACCAAGGTGACGGGCCCCTACAGCCGCTGGATCTGAGACGGAGGCGACCGCCGTGGCCCCATCTTACCTCAACCCTCGGCAGCGCCGCAGCCCGGCGTTGCTTCGTGGTGCTTTCTCCTCGGGCGTGGGGGAGAAGAAAACAGAAGTAAATAGATGAAACCGAAGCGAAACACAACAACCACACACAAGGAAAAAAAAAAAAAGAAAAAAATTCCAACCCATAGGAAATGAACGGAGCCGGCGCGGGTTCACGCCGTGGGAGAGCTGCGCCCGGCGAGGAGTTGGCAAACCAAGCAAAACTTGGTTAAAAAAACCCCAAGAGGAATGATGCTGTTTGATGGTTTTAGGTAATCTCATATTTATATCTCCATGTTTTTTAATCTAGCCTCGGATGAATTTCCTAGCGTCCTTTCGCAAGGAGAGGTTTTTAATTCCGCTTCAAAATGGCCTATTTGTTGGATTTTATTTCGTTTTATTTTTTACTCCGATGACAACAACGAAGCCGATCTCCAAAAGAGAAGCCAACGTTGAAAAACCACCCTAATCACGAATCCAAACCAACCTGAACACCAAACCAGCTTAAAGGCAAGAAGAGGTGACTCTCTCCAGCTCCGCCGCGCCGGAGCTGCCGGGACCGTGTGCTTTACAGTCAGCCGGACGCGCTGAACATCCAATTATTTTTATTCCAAGGACTTAAAAATACCAATTTTGCAGCTCGAGGAGTCCTTTCTCACAGCGAGCGGGCTGTCCCGGGACGGCGCGGCTCCGCTCGGCTCCGAGCCTCCGGTGGAATCCGTTCTGCCGCCACGGAGCAAACCGGCGTCTTTTCCCGGCGCCGGAGACCTCAGGACACGTCCGGGCTGGGGAACACCGCTGCGGGGGGGCCGCCCTCGGGCTCGGACTTGGGGCTCCTTTGCCCACAGCCCCAGGGCGAGCGGCAGCGGCGGCATCTCCGTAGGAGCCGACGGGACAAAAACAGAAAAAAATTTTAAAAAATTTTACAAAAAACAGGAAAACAAAAAAAACCACACAAACCAACCCCAAACTGTGAATAGCAAGTGTTGCTCTCTGTACATCACTGTTGCTAAAGTCTGGTGCTTTCCGTCTCCGGGGGGACTTTTCTCCGTGCAATCGGCTCTGGGAAGAGTGAATCCCAAGACTTGGGGCTGGCAAAAACGCCGCCGGTCCGCCTTCCCCCGCCGGTGCCGGCGAGCCGCGGCCAACGCCGCCGGGGCTCGGTGCTCTTTTCTCTCCCCGGGTGCCATCCCTCCTTCCTACGGATCACCGTTCTTCCCGCAAAAACAAACAAACAAACAAAAAAACAAACAAAAACCCCCAACCAATAACCCAGCGACGACGACAACGACGACAACTGCGTGGTGCTTTTCGAACACTCTCAGTCGAGACTTCCCGCCCGACGCCGGAGCCGCGCCGGGACGGACGGAGCTGCCCCGGGGCTCACCGGGAGCGCGGCGTGGCCGGAGCCGGGGCGGGGGGACGGTGTCCTCCTCCGGGGCAGGGGGGTCGTTGCTTTTGCACTTTGAGGTGCCTTTTGGAGAGCCAGCGAGGCAGCGCCGACGCCGTCACCGTGCGGGATCACCTCGTGTTTACTGTCACCCTCCTTCCCCTCGCGCACGGGCACGGATCAGCAGGATCTCGGTAAAAAACAGCCTGAACATTTACGTGGTCTGATTTTAAACCTGTAAATAGGGAAAGAAAAAAAAAAAATTTTTTAAAAGCACTTTCACCTAGATTTAAAAAAAAAAAAAAAAAAAAAAAAATGAAAGCGAAACTTAAAAAGCAAACAGCTCCCCTCTTTCCTCTCCCCCCCACCCTCCCCACTCCCCTCCAACTTGAAGCAGTATGTTTTAAACAAGATTATCGTGGGAGAACTGTAAATACTGGCAGAATATTTAACATGCTTTGTCCGTCCTTCATCATTAATGAATATTTTTTCCTTTTTTTTTTTCTTTTTTTTTTTCTTTTTTNTTTTTTTTTTTTTTTTTTTTTTCTTTTTTTTTTTTTTTCTGGTTCGTTTTTTTAACCGTAACCTGTAAAGTCGCGTATATTTGACAAGGAAACTCAACGAGCTATTCCCGCTTTTCTTATAAATACCCAACAGCATATCAGGATTGTTAAGAGTCGACGGCAAGTCAGATTTTCGGGATGCCCGCGGGCATCGCTGTGGTTCGGAGGGCAGGGAGGGGACCCGGCCGTTCCGGGGCCGGATTCGGGTGCCGGCCCCGCTGGCCGGGCTGGCGGGGGTGCCTTGGAGCTCTGCCCGGCGGGGCGAGCGTCAGGAGGACAAGGAGAGCTCGGAGAAGCCGATGGTCCGTGTAACCTGTCTAAGTCCTGCTTCCTCAGAGGATTTTCGGTGCAGGGAGGGGGTCGGTCCGGCGCGGCGATGGCTCCGGCGGGTTCGTCCCGGGAGAGCTGCGGGCGCCGCGGGTCGGGGAGCGAGAACTGCTGCAGTCTCACGTTTTTACACTACATAAACGTCTAACCTACCTCAACTCTCCGTCATGACGAATTCGCACGCTTCAGACTTCTACACAAACTCGAAATCTATGCACAGCTCTTTACCCCTTTGCTGCTTGAGAGGCTGTTTCCAAGCAAAATCTTTTCCTTTCCCCGTCCCGGCGGCCGCGCTCGTCCCGTCCGCGCCGAAAGCCTCGGGGTTCGCGGAGCTCGGGGTGGGGAGGGATGTTTTTAATCGCTTCGGAGTGGGATTGCGGCGACCTGATTTTGCAGCAGGTCGTGGCCACAATGGTGCTAGAACAACACCCGCGGTAGAAACCCCAGGGAGGGCTCGGCTCCGTCGCCCCGCTTCGGTTTTTCTGGCCGCGATGCTTCGCCTCGGGCAGGAAACGGGGGATGCCGTTTGGGGCTCCCCCCTCCCCATCTCGATGCTCTCGGGATGAGGCATGGGAAGGAGAGAAGGAAACCAGAATCCCTGAGGTGCCTCAATTGCTGATTTTTCCTTTTAATACTGGAGTACGCTTTGTGGGCTCTATAAGGCATATTTTTATTAAATGAAATCTTGTAATACAAACGGTGCTATGGTGTTTTAACAAATCACGCTTCTGCCTGATTCCATCTCGCTGAGGTGCTACTAATGTATATATGAAATTAAGGAACCAAGATTAAAAAAAAAAAAACTTTAA
>WEKY01038028.1:0-27678 GCA_013390045.1 Picathartes gymnocephalus | reverse complement strand
TTCGTTGCCGCTTCGCCCTCCAGTGGGGCTGGGGGCACCCAGATTTCAGTGCCACCTCCCTCTCCCCATGACATTGGGGACACCCAGATTCCGGTGCCACCTCCTGCTCCCCGTGGAGCTGGGGACACCCAGATTCCGATGCCACGCTCCCTCCGGGGCTGGGACGCGGCTCAGCATCACCTGGGGCGGCAGAGCGGGACCCGCAGCCCCGAGCCCGCCCCGCTCCGCGCTCCCTTCCCCGCACTCACCCCCCCGTGCCGGGACACCGGGACAGCAGGACACCGGGACAGCAGGACACGGGAGCAGCAGGACAGCGGGACAGCAGGACACGGGAGCAGCAGGACAGCGGGCTGTTCGCCCCCGGCCGTGCGGGCGGGCCCGGCGGAGGAGGGGCCGGGGCGGAGCGGGCGGCTCGGACACGCCGTGCCCGCCCCCGGGGCGGTGGCACCTGCGGGCAGGGCGGGACCCGGACACCTGCGGGGAGAGAGGGGGCGGCTGCCGAACCTCCCGGGGATCCTGGGAACCGAGAGCTGCCCGACACCCTCTGCCCCGGGAGGCACGCATCAGTTTTCCGTCAGAGCACATCCAGGTGACCAGCAGGGATCTTGATCCCGAATATCCTCATTTTAGGATAAACACAGCTTCCCTCTGCTGGAAGGTAAATTTAAAGTGTTTCTGTTTGAGCTAAGAAGGGTTTGAATCAATAGCGGCAGCCTTGCACGGAGTACTTTTTCTAGGGATGCAGCTCCCATTCCTTTGTTTTCGCAGCGCTCTTGCGAAAGCTGGATCTTGGAAATGGATACGGTAATTTGTGCTGTTTTCATAGAGTTAATTAACTGCTGCAATCCCACATTCCGAAAACGAAATTGTAGGGATCTACTTGCAAACAGTCTGCTCTCTAATTGAGTTCATCCTCCAGGCATGAGCTTTATCGAGGAGATCTTGAACGGTGAGGATTTTTGACTCATGGAAAAAGCTCTGGCACCGTGCAGTGTTTGCCTTCCTCTGCAGCACTTTTAGGGAATGTTTGGACTTCCCATCTGCTCTCCTTAACATAAACCATCTACACTGGGAAGCCTCTTCTTCCTGGGTGGAGCCACCCGCATCCTGCAGGAGCTTCTCAGAGGGCGAGGAAGGGCCTCTTATACACTGAACCCAAAATTTATCCCAATGCAAAATTTATTCAAAAATTTTAATAATCTGCTCCAAATTTTACTGGACTAATTTCTAAGTCTGCTTGTGTTTTTTTATGGTGCAAAAAACACATAATCCTCATTAGGAGTCTGCTTAGCAGCAAAAAAAAAAAAAAAAAAAAAAAAAAAAAAAAAAAAAAAAGAGAGCAGCCCATTCCTGCAGAAACCTTGGAGCACCTGGAATTTGCACTGCTGAGGAGAAATGTAATGATTTAATTGAGAAATGCTCAGAGTAATTATTACTGGAAATAAGCTGTTTCTAAAGCTCCCAAGTATGACTTCAGGGAAGTGGCAAGGACACAGGAACTTCTACTCCATTACATAAAGTGAGTGTAATATTCCTGTGAAAATGGAAATACATGCACGGGGTAAGTGGAAGTGTCTCCCTGTCATCCTCCAGGCTGTTGAAAAAGAGGAGGAAGAAGGAATATATCCATGGAGAGGTAGTAGAGAAGATGGAATTATTTAGTAATAAAATTAAAAATAATGCTGTGTTCATTCCCCTGTCAGCCAAACCTTTTAATTGTTGTCCCTGGATCCCTGGAAGTGTCCAAGGCCAGGCTGGATGGGGTTTGGAGCAACCTGGGATAGGGGAAGGAGGTGGGAGGGGTGGAATGGGATGAGTTTAAGGCCCCTTCCAACCAAAGCAGTGTGGGATTCTATGATTTTGTGAATGACTTTCGACAGGTTTAGAAGGAAAGCTGAAATCCAGAGCGTGGCCTCGGACGTGGCCTCAGCCCACTCTGGAGTGTGGTTCCATTGAATGGGTCACCCATGGAATCAGTGATGCCTGAAGTTTTAAGTTGTTTTCTGTTCTGCTTCAGTGTGCAGCTCTCAGCTTCACATTCAGTGTCACTGAGCTCTCCTCCCAGGGCACTCAGACACAACAATTATCTCCAGCCCNGCCCCTTTTCTGTGCCCATCTCGAGGCCCATCCTGGCAGGGCTGCAGCCGGGCTCTGGCATTGCCAGGCTGTGCCCTTGGAAGGCCTTGCCAGAAATCCCTGCTTTATTCCTCTCCTTCTGCCCACCCTCTGCTCCAGCTCACACTGACCAGGCATCAGCAGGGAATATCCTGAGTGGGAAGGGGCCCCCAGGATCATGGATCCAGCTCCTGGCCCTGCACAGACACCCCAAAACCCCACCCCGGGCATCCCTGGGAGGGCTGTCCGAATGCTGCTGGAGCTCTTGGGAATGCGCTCATTCCCTGGGGAACCTTCAGTGCCCCAACACCCTCTGGGGGAAGAACCTTTCCTGATACCCACCCTAAAGATGGCCTGCCATGGCTCCAGGCATTGCCTGGCTCCTGTCCCTGTCCCAGAGAGCTGTCACTGCTGCTCGGAGTGCCCTGTCCCGTGTCACACCAGGCCCACACGGGAGAGTTCAGTTCAGTTTTATTTTCCACTGTAACGGATTTCGAATGATACATCATGCAGTCTGCCAGTGTATCCATCCATCTCCGACAGAACTTCAGCACGAAGATAAAAGACTTCTCTCCACGGGCTGGGGGGAAGAGGAGGGTTCAGGTCTGCTATCAAGAGTTTAATACAGTTCAGCATCATTTGATGCGATGGCAAAAAAAAAAAATTTCCCCTTGTTACCAGCAAAACGTGTCCACCATTTATTTCTCTCTTTTTTTTTTTCTTTTTGTTTTTTTTTTTTTCCTCCTAAATTGAACACTACTGTAAAGATACACAGAGCCCAGAGAATACACACCTGCAGCACACGTTACATACTTTACAAACTAGACAGGGATAAATAAATCTACAGGATGTCTCAGCCCCGCGGCTCCCCCACAGCCAGGGGGGCGGCCCTGCCGGGCACAGTGCGGTTCCTACAGGCACAGTGAGGACAAAAGTCAAAGCAAGGGGAGATTTGGATTATCCTGCCCATTTATTTCCCTTTTTCCCCCCCCTGTGGAGGAGTACTTCAGTCGTGGTTATGTGAGGTATTTCTCCTCCAGCAGCAGGAAGCTGATGATGAGCCCTTTTCCTTTTTGGACCTTTGTCGCCGTTAAAACGTTCCTTCAAATAAAACCACATTCAAATTAAAAGTCTTGGTTTTGTTTATTTTCAAGCCGTAGGGCAGGGTTAGGTGGGATATTGGGAAGGAGTTCTGTGAGGGTGGGGAGGCCCTGGCACAGGGTTTCCAGAGAAGCTGTGGCTGCCCCTGGAAGTGCCCAAGGCCAGGTTGGACATTGGGGCTTGGAGGAGCCTGGGATGGTGCAATGTGTCCCTGCCCATGGCATCAGCTGATCTTTCAGATCCCTTCCAACCAAACCATTCCATGATCCTATAATTTATACGGGCAAATGTGCATCTTAGTCCATTAGGCTTCATAAATTCAAATTGAAAAGCTACTCAAAGCTCTATGGGTAGGAAGTGTTGTAGCGAAATTTTGTTGGTGACTTATTTTTAAGTTTTCAATGTATTCAGGATAATCCAACTCTCACCCTTGTTGAGTTTAATACAAAACTTAAAAATGCATCAGCCAAGGTCTTTCCAAGCTTAAAACTTTCCCTGCTTTCCAGAAAACAAGTCAATGAAACGAGAACTCAAGGACAAACACAAAATATTTGAACATATCATTAAGAAAAGCTCAAGTGAGCCAGAAATAATTTTTAATTACTAGCAAAAAGAACAATATGCACTTTAGTTCCATCTGAAATCCGTTTTCCATTCAGGAATGGTATTTCCACCCCAATTTGTCCCATGCATGACATTTCCAGATGTGAAATTTCATTTGCACTGTACAAACCACGACTTTAAAAATGAGCCTGGAATAAATAGAACACAACACTCAAAGAGCAAAGAAAGGAAGATGGGGTCAGGAAACAGCAAGAGACAGGTTCTGATCTCTGCAGAGCAGATGTGTGGTTTTCCTTTCCAGATATAAAATGTGAAAGCCTTAAAAATGGTACAAAAGTTGAATATACAACACGCGATACAAACTGAAGCCGCCTAATTAAAACAGGCTTCAAAAATAAAAATTGATACAAGCAAAGTATGTTCAGCTGAGAATTCATCGTTTCCAATTATTAAATATCTCAGGTATTTGATTTTGAGGATTTTAGCCTAAGGCATCTTTGGGGTATTTCTGCAAGTCCTCCTGCAGTGTTGGTGTAAAAGGGAACCTGGAGAAACTTCATCGTTTTGCTGCTGGTGGCACTGACTGGCTGATCAGCACCAGCACGAGGAAGGGATGTCCAAGTTCACTTATTCCTAAAGCTGCAGGAAACTGGCAGAACTGCCCCCAAAAAATTCCTGGTGATGCCTTGAGGAATCCAGACCTTTTTTGTTGTCATGAACGCTGCATTTACAATAGAATTCCGTACCAAACGCTGAGAGACGCAACAAAAAGTTTGCCTACAGTACAAGATCTTCGACAGCAAATAAGCTTGGGATCTTTTCCTAGAACCAAAACAAGAGGATTATTAATTCCTAGTAGAAACCTCAGCTCTGACCAGCTGGTAAGATAGCACAGAGTAGTTCTGAGTTAGTGATTTTATTAAAGATTGCATATGGCAAGTTCACAGTTCGTTCTTCTGGCAGTGCACATGCACGTAACGAAAGAAAATATAAAACTTTGGAAAATACAAAATAAATTAAATACATGCAAATCTGCAACTTCATTGAATAGGTTGAGCAAAATGCTCCCCCAAAATAGTGCAACATTAAAAAAACAAACAAACAAACAAACAAACAAAACCCCCAAAAAAACTCCAAAAAACCAAAACCAGTTAAATTAAGTCCAACTTACTTTGCAACACCCTAATTTCGGTAGAAAAAAATATCTAAAGTCAACTCACAATCTTCCAAATCACTCTGTGGAATCGAAGAGTTCTACACCTACACATTCAGAAATTTTAAAAAATCCCAATCAATCTCAAATTAAAGACGAGCAGACGTCTGCAAAAGAAGACCAGAGGGCTACAGTCGGCCGGAGCCTTCCTGGAACCCCGGCTTCCTGGAGTCCCACCTGCCCCAGGAGATGTGGAGGGAGGAAGGAGGAGGAGGAGCAGCACCTTCTGCCTGCCAGCAGAACCGTCCCAGAGCAATTCCAGTGCCCCCTTGCTGGGAAGATGGAAATTTGCTGTCTGAGAGATCCAAGGAAGGCTTTTCCTTCCCTCTGGAGCACGAGCAGACCTTCCATAGGATGAGTGGATATAGAGGCTTAGAAAGACATTCCCTTCCTTCCCCTGGCGAAGTGCTCCTCACCATCCAGCAAAAAAAATTCCCAAGTTTGGTCTGCAAAGGACAGCTCGAGTGTACAGCTCTTGCCTCCTTTTGGATTTTTTAAGGAAGGGTTTGGGGGATTTCACTTTTCCTTTGTTCTGGTTCCCTCCAGGATCTGAATTCCAGTGGGAACAGATCTGGGCTTGTCTGGGGAAAGGGGGAGGGGGGAGATGCTTGTCAGATTTTCCAAGGCAAGATTTCCACAGCATTCTGAAATCCCTCAAAAATTCCTAAGGAACAACTCTTACAAACTCGTGGCTAAGCTATCCCACGCCAGGAAAACCCACCACTGTAGGGAGAACTACAAGGAAATAGGAGCTTAATTTTAAAACAGGTCACACAGATAAATTCATGGAACTAGCAAACTTCAGATCCTAGGTCTATACTAACAGATTTCTCTGCATCCCATTTGTTCTTTACCAGGTACTGCAATAAAGGTTATTTTATACAGTCCAAAAAAAAATTTTT
Source organism: Picathartes gymnocephalus (assembly GCA_013390045.1). Taxonomy (NCBI): domain Eukaryota; kingdom Metazoa; phylum Chordata; class Aves; order Passeriformes; family Picathartidae; genus Picathartes; species Picathartes gymnocephalus. The sequence goes on along the minus strand of WEKY01038028.1, from coordinate 21,783 downwards.
TTTTAATCAGGATATTACAAATGGTTCTTTGGGGAAATTTCCTTCTGAAAATGTTAAGCAGTAAAATTAAACCACATAGCAGCACATTTTCATCCCCTAAAAATATAAAATAATATGTATATTATACAGGAAATCAGTCATGACAGAGCACAATCACCTGCCTTTGATGGCACTTGGTCATTGAATAATTAATTCCTTGAATGCCAGAAGTTGGGAATTACCGATGCCAACGGAGGACTCGGAAAAAAAAAAAAAAAAAGCATCGCTCTGAGTGGAGAAGCCCCAACCTAAGCAGCGCCAAGGGCTCGTGGAATTCGGAGTGGCAGACTCCCTATCATCCTTACTGAGGTGGGAATGTTCCAGACGTTGTACAAGGATCTGGAGGAGCTGAGCTGGAGACACTTCTGGACATGTGGAGATCCTACGAAAGCTCGGAGTACCTGGAGCGGGACGTCGCCGACGGCCGTGGGAAGCGCAGGTTGGACAGGACATGGACCGGGTTGGAGAGGGGCAAAAAAGAAACTAAATGTGACTTAATGACAGTCCTTAACATGCTAAGTGGAACTGACCTGCCAGAGAGAGCGAGAAAGGGGAGGAAAATTAGCAGATTTGGATTTTATTAGATGTTTATTGTTAAGTATTTGTTTACTATTAGATGTTTATTCTTTTAGATGTTTATTGTTGTTAGTTTTTTATTATTGTTAGATATTTATCTGTTATTAAATACCTATTATTAATGGACATTTAGGATAGAGACTCGACAAGGTAGAGGCCTTGTCAAGCCTCCAGAGGAGGGAAATGATGCCTTAAGTTTTGAGTTTCTTCTTCTCCTGTTCTGCTTTAGCTTGTTACTAAGTTCTCTTCACAGGGCAGTCAGACACAACAATTCTCTCCAGCCCAACATTCCAGGACAATCCTTCCCAACCTCAGCAAACCCAAAAGCACCAACAAGGTCAAAAAGAGGAGGCCGAGCAAGGAGGATGGAACTCCATCATTCCCAGTGATCCATTGGCCAGTTCAGCTCCAGATGCCAATGGAGCAGAACTTCTCCAAGTGTGAAACCCCGTGCCCAGGCCCCTTTTCTGTGCCCATCTCGAGGCCCATCCTGGCAGGGCTGCAGCCGGGCTCTGGCATTGCCAGGCTGTGCCCTTGGAAGGCCTTGCCAGAAATCCCTGCTTTATTCTTCTCCTTTTGTCCAACCTCTGCTCCAGCTCACACTGATCAGGGATCATTAGAAAGCAGAGCACCCAAATGGGACGGGCAGCGACCAAAGCAATGAATCTGGAATCACGTAAAAAAATTAAGGAATTTGGGTCAGCCAGAATGAGCCAATTCTCCTGGTGGAATTCACACTCTGCCACCTGCAGCCTGGAATTCTGTCTCACCCAAACACTATCTCAAGGTCTAATGTTATTTTTTTTCTCTTTAATTTTCTGTTCCTTTAATGGGATTTTTCTCTTGGCTTGTTGGATGTGCTGAAGAGCTTGTGTGTGTTCATCTCATGTAATAAGGGAGGAAAGTAACAGCAGTGGAGTTTGAAAATTATAAAGGGATGAAAAAACACAAATCCAAACCAATCTTTCTGTTCTCTGTCTCCTGACAGAGATATTTTCCTGATATAGATATAGATATATATATATATATAATGAGTATTTACAGAAATATCTAAAATATTTTATATATATTATAATAACATCATAGAAATATAATTTCATAAATGCACATTAGACAAGCACATTTTATTGAAACCCACATTACCTTCTCTTCCATCTGTTGGGTTAATCAATCATAACCACTGACCAGTCTAACAGCACTAAGTGTCTTTTATCTTTATGGTGAATAATGAATGAACACAAGATAAATCTCACCTCAGCAAATGCTGAATCAGGAACCTCACTTTTATTTCACTGCTGCTAAATGACTATAAAAGAAAGTTTTGTTCTACTTCCAGCTGGGTAGAACTGCACCATTCCGAAGCACTTTCTGCAGAGCACAGGAATGTCTCAACAATAATCTGGAAACAGTCTGAAGTTCTGCATGCACTGGTAGTACCTTTACTAACACTCTTACTCAGACCCTTGGGTTTCCATCCTAGCTCAGAATCCAGATTACTCAGATACTCCCAATTTCTGGCAGCCAAATAGTTGCAATTTGCCAATAGTCTTGTTAACCAAAGGACCAAAACTGAGGAGAATTGACCTTCTCCAACCACTTCCCAGCCTTCCCTCACTACACCTTCCAGACTTATTTCTGGATGTGAGCAGAAAATCTAGAACACACTGTTGAAACGGTTTCATTCCAACCCTTAGGGCTGCCATTTGGCTCTCAGATTTTTCCTAATTTTTTACAGAAACCCCAAGTCTGTAACTTTATCCAGTTTCTCCCAAGATCTTCCATCTTCTTTTCCTGCAGCCTCATTTTCCCTGGTGCTCCACTGCAACATGGCCTGGACCTGCTCACCTCCACAGCCCTCAAATCCAAACCTCAGCATCTGCAATATCTGGTGGGTATTTTATGCCTCCTGATTGTTTTTTCTTGACTCCCAGAGTCCTGTCTTGTTACTGGTTTGGAGTGTGGTTATTTTATTAATAACTTGCATTAATCTACAGTTGTTCACTTGGCATGTGTGGCCTGTTTGAGTCTGACTCTTAATTTCACTGCAGCTGGTAAACTAAAGGTGCATTTATTTCCCCCTGAGAGTAGCTGTTACAATAAATATTTAGAAATCTTTGACAAGGCTCTGTATCTTTGCCTGGTCACAGAGGCAGGAATGTAGTGAAGCAAATGGGCAGAGACACCTCACTTGTGAGGTGGAAAAGCCCATTTCAGACCAGAATGGACAAAACCACTCAAGCAAAGCCTTGCCCTACTTTATGCACAGAGGAAATATTTCTTGCTGGAAGCTCATGGCAAACACAATGAGCAGGAACAATCCCCCAGCACAATAATAGCCTGAGTGTGGTGTGATGGATGCTTGGCATGCAAGCCTGACATGAAACATCCCCCAAAAAAATGCTAAAAAACACCCAAGAATGCCTTGAGGAGACCACAGACCATGAAGAGAGTCGTGAGACAGAATTAATCCTCAAGGAGGGCAAAAAGCCAGACTTGGAGGGACAACTTTGCTGTCCCCAGGCTGCTTTTCGCAGTCACTCGCTGCCATTGGGCTCTTGGCATGTCTGTGGCATAAAGAGATGATCTAAAATAATGCAGATATAAAATCCCTGCGATAATGACAGAAATGGGAGGATGGAGCCCATGGAACAGTCTCCTGGGAATATGCTGCTCATCTTTTGCTTAGGAGAAACCCTGGCAATGAAAGTAAAATATTCCACTTTTTTTTTTTTTTTTCATGAAGAGAACTAAGGGTGCAAAGTTGGCCAAATGGTGATACTCAAATTTGGAGATGTCTCTTTGCTGCCCCTGACAGCTGCTCTACCCCTATCCCAGGCTGGAATATCCCAACATGGAAACACATCCGTGGTACAGAAAGCAGAAGATGATATTGGCAGAAGGAACCTCTGGAACTGTATTTTTACTACATGAATTTCACACCTCTACGTGTGAACTTTGGTCCAGATTTACCAGAGCAGTTCTTAAAAAAATTTTAAGTGCCAAGTCATTAAAATAAAACCTCTCCTCAGCAGCTGGCAAAACCTCTTAAAAGGCACTCAATTAGCGAGTATTGCAATTACCAGCAAACAACTACTAAAAATAGGAAAAAAAATGCTGTGGGTCTCCCAAAAGCAAGATGAAACGTAAGGGAACTGAGTGATCAGTGGGAGAAGAGGTGGGTAAGTTACTCTGGCCTTACCTCTCGTTTATTTGGTGTTGTGGTAGTAGCTGGAGTTGGACATCCCTCCCCCTCGGATGGCGTGGACGGCCGTCGGAGAAGACGCTGGGTAGTGACCAGGGCGGATGGGCTTGGCTGCAGAGCGAATGGAGGGACCAAAGAGACATTTTAGCTCTCACATTTTAGCTTTCCACCTCCTCACCTTCTCCTCCAAGGGAAACCCCATTGTTTCCCAACTCAAGAGCTCTGCTTGGCAGAGTGGTTTCTAATCCAGCTCTGCAGAACGCAGCACTCCCTGCTTCAGACAACAACAAATACACCCGTTTTCCTGGTGGCAGATCCATTTTCCTGGTGGCAGATCCCTTCCACCTTCCCATGCATTGGATCTGCAAAGATTACGGACTGTCTAACAACAGAGGGAAGTCACTTGGTGGGCAGTGAGGCATTTTTTATGTCCAATTTACACCATCTTGAAGATGTCAAGACAAAGCTTGGATGGCTCCCTACAAGAGGAAGAATTCAGGAGGTGACACTTTGTGCTGCCTGACATTCGGTCAGGATTTAATACCCCAACATTGCCATCTCCTTTAGCAATCCCAAAAAATCATTCCAAGAATTGCCCCATCCCTCTGTTGTGCATTAGACTGTGCCCTGGAGATATATCAATATCTGAATTACAAAGAAAGATTTTTTGGAATTAAAATCACACAGGGGAGTAATCAAGGGGGGAAAAAAAAGAGAAAGGAACAAGGTCCAGAAAGGCAAGGAAAGAATGAAAGCAGAGAGAGCGTGTGTGGGGGGAGGAGGAGGAGGAAGAAAGTGAGCGACTAATTTAAGGAGACAAGTTTTCAGGTCACTAGAGGGGCACACAAGACCCATTATGCCCTGTATTTACCCAGTGGAACAGCAGAGCCTGTTTAAACTCGAGGTGGGGCAGATTCCATGAAAAAAAGCGAGGCCTTTGAAGATTCCTGTGCGGCGGAGGAGAAGCAGCCCCCATGTTTAACTCCCTCCACTCAACCCCCAGCAACCAGGCCGAGCCTGAAGCACGTGGGCAGCCCTTTTTAGCTCCATGTCCTCACCAATTTGGGCAGAGTGTGCTCTCCGGGCCATGTTTTTGGCTCTCACGGCCTCCTTAATGCGATCCACCTCCTGCTGGTAGCGCTTACGGTCGCGCATGGCGTTCTCCTTGGCCTCCTTCAGTGCACTCTCCAGGGCCTTAACTCGCTCTGCCGTAGCTCGAAGGCGTTTCTCCAGCTTAGGAAGCTCGCAACGAAGATCTGCATTATCACGTACCAGCTGTGGGGAAAGCAGATCGAAACAAAAGGAGGTCAAAAGAAAGCGGCAAAAATCTCTCCTCGGAGAAATGGCGGGAAAAGTCCCCTCAATGAGGAGAGAGGAAATGCCACCGGTTGCACTCCACGCCTCAGGTACTAAAATGAAACATGTTTCTTTCAGAAATTAATGTGAAAAGCTTAGGTTAATGAGAAATTTAGAATATCCGGAGCTGAAATGGACCCAATAAGGTCAAAAGAAAGTGGCAAAAATCTCCTCAGAGAAATGGCAGGAAAAGTCCCCTCACGAGGAGAGAGGAAATGCCACCGGTTGCTATTCACACCTTGTGTACTAAAATTAAATGGATTTCTTCCAGAAATTAATGTAAAAAGCTCAGGTTAAAGAGAAATTTAGAATATCAGGAGCTGGAATGGACCCCAAGGATCAACAAGTCCAGCTCCTGATGCCACACAGGACACCCCAACAATCCCACCCTGTGCCCAAGAGCGTCGTCCAAGCTCAGTTTTACTCACAAAATTCACTTGTCTGGCTGAGGAGTGATATTAATTTAAATTGTCCAGAAAGATCAAAGAAAAATAGAGTTTATTCCATTCAACAAGATTCCACAGAGCTGATCCTGAAAGATGAGGACTCCAGGACCAACCCTGCAAAGCACTTGATAGCCAGATTTGCTTCTCTACGCTTCAAAAACTGCAGCAGAAACTCTGCATTTGCTCAGAACCCAGAAATATCCAGGATTTTGCAAATCCTTGATCACCTCATTATTTTAAAATAATAATGCTTGAATATTTCTAACAGACAACACTGGAGATCACCCCAAATTCGTCATTTCCAGTGATTCTGATGTGTTCACCTGTGTGTTCCCTACTCAGCCACGTGGGAAAACTGGGAACTTCACTAAGATATCACTTCTAGGCCTGTAACTATAAATATAATGATTATATGCAACTTTGAATTTGTGCACTTCTTCAGTTTAGTATGAACCTGAGCGAGGTCTCTCAATTATCCAAACCACATCTGATTTCCCATGCAGCAACAGCCAAGAGAGGATTGATTTTTTAATAAGCACAGAACTGATGCAAACGGGCAGAAAATCCAGCACAATTTCTGCTGAACAGATTACACCACTGCTGGAAGGCAACAGAAATCTGCTCCTAAGCAGAGACACTCCCTTTTCTGGAGTGAAAAGTGGAATTAACAACCACATTAATAATACAGCAAAGCAACAGCATGTCCTGACATTCACACGTTGTTTAACAACCAGAGCATTTTTACACCTGCTGGGCCAGGCTTAGTGCTGGAGAAAACCACAAATAAGCTAAAAAAAAAGTCACAAACGTGCTTTTTCTGCAAGTGTTGAGCCCTTGTTGTGTGAAATAGTTATAACACAAAATCCAAGCAGGGTGGTATCAACTCCAGTGTCACTTTTCCCTCTAAGTTTCCTACAAGATGTGGATTCCAAGTTGATTTTGAGTAAATACAGACTAATGAGAGCTATAAAAATCTGTATTTGAAAGCCAGCAGATGCATGAAACTAGTGCAAAAAAAAAAAAAAAAAGGCAAAATGGTAAAAGGAAAACCACTCTGAACATGTCCCAGTTTCCACATTTAGAAAGTAGGTCTTGAAACCATCTGTTCCTTGGGAATCTCAAACCCCCCAAACCTTAGCGGACACTTGTCACAGACCAGCACTTCCTCCTCTTTTGGCACTTCCACAGGAATAATTAAAGCAAATCTGGGAGTGTGGGTCACTAATAAAGCTTCAGGAGAGTGTTATGGGACTGCTCAAAAAAGAAATCAAACCAGCTTTAGTGTTTTGTTCCGTGTTGTGCACCTGAACAGTGGGACACAGCTCCAACATACCGGGAGAGGAGATTTTAGGGAGAAATTGTTCCCTGGGAGGGTAGGGAGGCACTGGCACAGGTTCCCAGAGAAGCTGTGGCTGCCCCTGGACCCCTGGAAGTGCCCAAGGCCAGGCTGGACAGGCCTTGGAGCAATGTGGGGTAGTGGAAAGTGTCCCTGCCCATGGCAGGGGTGGGATGGGCTGGGCTTTAATTCCAAATCTGGGATGGTATGAAACTAGAATTCCATGAAGGAAAGAGGACACAGAGATGGACAAGCCCAGAAATGACCAACCTCAGCCCAGAAATGCCCAACCCCAGGGAGGCACCAGCCCCACAAAAAATCCCAATTCCATTGTCTTCATACTCTGCTGCTTGAATGCACTCCAGTCACCTCCAAGGAGGTGCCTCTGGAGCAGCTTCAGGCCAGGAGTTAAGTTGGGGATGCACACAATCCACCCAGAAAACAGCTATTTTGAAGCATTTCCTTGTCCCAAAATAGATCTATTTTCACAGAAAAACAATAACTCCTTATTTACCACATTCCTAGAAGTACAGGAAGAGCACCTCTAACTCCTAAAGCCAAGAAGCTTAGTGGGTATCTTTTCCTCAGAAAGCACAGGTTCCCTTCCAAAATTATCCTTGCAAACATTAAAAAAAGTTCTTCTTTTTTTTGATGGAGGGAGGGAAAGGGAGCCTTTACCTGTTTGTGAACCTTTGTAAGTTGTTCCAGGTTGTTCTCAAGAAAGGAAATTTTCTGCTTCTGCGCAGCACTCCCACCTCCATCATCACTGTCCAGTTCAACACTCTGCACACAAAATTGCAGCACTCAGCAAATCCAGGCACAAACTTAAGGGGGAAGCTCAGCTCTTTGGCAAATCTGAGCTCCCCCGAAGTCTTACAGAGCCCCAACTTCAAGAGAAATTATTTTAATTCTTTGTTTGATATTTAAGAATCACATTACTCCTTACACAAAAATCAAGGTATTTTTACTGAGTAATTAGGGGGGGATCCTGAATAAAAAAATCAAGTTGTAGCAAATAACTTCTAGAAGTTCAACAGCTTTGAGAATTTTGTAGCTAAACTGCACTGGATGAGTTTATTTCCCTCAACCACCCAAAATTTCCTTACCAAATGAGGATCAAATAAAAGCTGATAAACATCCGAACAGTTTTAATCTTGTTTCTCCCTGCTACTAAAAGACATTATCCCATTTTGTAACAGCATGCACTTAAGCAAATCACAAGAATACTGGAGAAAAATAAGAAGGTTTGGGTTTAAAAGAGCAGAGTTTTACTTTTTTAACACGGGTGGTAAGATCCTGGACAAACAGCTTGCGCAGATTGTGAAGAGTTTGAAGTTCCCTTGCCTGGAATCAAAATAATAAAACAATAATTAAAAAAACCCCACAAATTCCTAGGACATAGTAGAAACTCTGGTGTAAAAGTTCTCCTTGGATTTGAGTTGGAGACAAGAGCTCTGGATTCTCTCTCTAGGAATCACATTGGCCCACTCTCAATGCCACAAAATAAACCCCATCCAGCCCCAAAACCATACTGAAAAAAACAATTTCTTCAAAATTAGTAAAAGCAACCTTTTTTTTAATTTTTAATTTTGGTAGTTCAAAGGTGTTTACTCAAAAATTAAAATATTTATCACCAGGGTATAGAGATACAGGGGGAAAAGCTGAATAAAGTGTAATTAAGACCTACCACTGTTTCCTCCAGCCCTTTAAGGTCTTCTCTTGCTTGTTCCCTTTTATCATTAAGGAGTCTGGAAAAATCACAACATGGAACACAAATCAATCGTATTGAACAGAGGAGAATCAACCAGCATCCACACCTGCAGGTGGGAGCAAATTGTACATCCCTAATTATGCTTTTACTGCCCCAAATATCCAGTTTTATCACGTGGAAGGGCTCAGTCACCACCTCCACCTTTTGTGTCCACACATGGGATTTTTCTCATTTCCAGGAAAGGCTTTTACTCATCTGATTTAAAATCCCCCAAAAATCAACAGAACTCCACCAAAAATTCCCCACTTCTTTTTTGCTTGTTTTCTGTGTATTAAGGAATGAGAGATTTAACACTTGCTGGGATATTTTATAAAATCAGAGCTCTAATAAACTCTTTTTGGCAATTATCAAAGTCACTATTGAAAAGTCTGTGATATAAAAATAGGGAATAATTGGTAATTATTTATTAGTACTTCCTGCTGGCTTTACTACTGAAATGGTATTTTCAGGGTGAATATTCCAACACAAATCCCTCTCCCTAGCACATTCTCCATGTGAGACTCATGAAGAGGTTCAGGGATACCAGGTGAGGAAAATGTGCACTTACATGAGCTTTTCCAGTTTCATTTCTCTTTCCTGGTCCTCAATTTTTAATTTATCATAATCAGCACTCAGCTTCTCCTGTTCCAGCTGCAGCTTCTGGTTCATGCTGGAAATGTGAAAGGAAAAGTCAGCACAGCACAGCCTGAACCCCAGGAGGAAGGGAGGGTAAACCTCCATGAACAAAACGGGATTGGGCAGAGAAAAAGTAAAGCTGTAACTCTCCAGCGAAAAACTCTGGAAGAAATGAAGCATAAAGAACCTGAAGGGCATTATTTTAAAATACTGGAGAGCTAAATTCACTGGTTTGTTTTGTTTGCCTTAAAGAAGGACACAAAGTGCTGTTGGCATCTTCCTGTCTTGCTTCCTCACTTCCCTACAATTAATCTTTGGCCATACAATAAATATGATAAAAAACACCTAGATTTTAGAAAAAGAAGAATACAGGAGCAAAACATAACAGGGTCACGTTGGTGTGTGAGGAAAAAATATAAAACTGTGTGAGAATGGGAGCTGTTGGAGTCACCCAGACTCTCAGAAGGTCTGGGGCAGGACTGGCTGCTGCTGAGAGGACCTCAAACCCTTCCTGGGGCCAGGGGTGGCTGAACTCGATGTCCTTAAAGGCATTTTCCACCCCAAATGATTCCATGATCCTTTAAAAGCTGCTCTCCTCCAACCTCCTCTCACCTACTGACCTGCAGGTGCAACGCTACTCTTTGGTTTTTTGGTTTTTTTTTTGAGCTCTCTCTAATTTTATGGCCTTGTTAAAGCTCCCCAATAAAGAATTAGGCACTGTAATCCACCCTGCCAAATAATTACAGGGTTGGCTGCTGCGTGTAAGGACAGAACTTGCAAAGAAACATCAATCAAATCTAACCAAACCAACCCCAAAAGCGTCCCAAGACAGGAAGGGATGGAGAGGGTGAACGTACTCCCTGATTTCATCGATTATTTTCTGCTTCTCTTCGATTTCATCCCTCAGCCTGGACAGCTGCTTCTGGTGGGCTTCCCTGTGACTCTCCATCTGCTGCTCCAGAGCTTTCTGCAGACACCAGAGCCAGGAATCAGAATAATGCAGGGACACACAGCTCCCTCTCACCCAGCCTCCAGATTTGAGGGAAAACTACCAAATCCCATCAGGAATCTGCCTGGCATTTCTTTCTGTAACCACAAAACTCTCCGTCCGCTCATCCGAGCGTTTAATTCAGTTTTTAGCAACGGATGTACAACAATTTTGACTCATTTTCTTGCACAAAGTACCCCGTGAAAACCCAGGGCTTGGCCACAAATGACACTGATTTTGCACCAAGCCTCTCTTATTTTCCCTGTTTATTCACACCCAGGCAATGCTTGTACAGTTCAATTTGTGACAGAAGTAAAACTCAAACCTTTGAGAATTATTTATGCACAGCCCTGCTACTGAAATTGTTATGTAAATTTAAATTCTAGGAGTGAATATGCCTCAAGCACAAGAAAAACTCAATTTATTCCTTTAGACTGCTAACAAAAAATTTGCTTCTTTTTCTTGGAGCAGTAAGGTACAACCACTTCGATCACAACTGCTTCAATCACTTAAAATTTTTATGATGGAGGGAGAAGTTCTGCAGCTGGCAAACCTCTGTCACTATCCTCATAAAACTGTATTTTTCCTTGTCTGCAATTTGCAACTCCATTATTGCAAACATTTCTTGGCTCTCCAAAGGAAAAATACCAGAAAACACATTTATAGATTTTATTGTTATTTCCAGGAGATAATCAGAATTCCAGCCAAACTTTGGGAAGTAGCCTCTTTTTTAATCAAATATTTAAGTACCTAAATGACATTAACCCCAGCAGCCTCTTTCACTACTGAGAAAATTGACTTTCAGAAGAGCTCCAGCAGCAAAAAATTAGTGTAACACAGAGGTGAATCAATGTAATTTTTGGCCATGTGAACAGAAAGACAAAATTCCACCCCAATGAACAACCTCACTGAGGAATTCCCTCAAAATTTCCACTGTGCCAAACTACCTTCATCTCCTCTGCATCCTGGAGCCGTGTCAGGTGTTCCTTCTCCTTGTCCTTGAAGCTGACTTCGTGCATTTTTTCTGTTTAAAGTTGGAGACAGTCTTCATTTAAAATTTAAATTTTAAATTTTTTTAGTCAATTTACATTATTCCAGGAGATGGAATAAAGATTCTGTTCTAACAATGCAGGAGATTGTAAAAAAAAATTTTGACAAAAATAAAATGTCCCCACCTGCTCCTCCCTCAGTCAGGGAAAACCCCTTGTGCAGAAATCCAGAATGATTTTAAAGCTGCAGGTTATAAATCACTATAAGGAGCTCAGCAAAACTGCAAGAATTGCTTTTGATACTATATTTTCCATATTAAATTGAAAGGGGAAAACCAAATAATCCTTAAAATGAAATCAGCTGGGAAAGACACAACTTGTGAACATCCAAGGGAAGCAGCTTTGCTTGGAATGAGGCAGGGAATTTACCAGAAGGACAACTGGAAAATCCTTATCTCAGAATTTTACGAAATATTTAGCAAGGCTGATTGGTGCTGTGTGGGCTTTCTATGATTTTTCACATCATTAAAACACCGAACTGAGTTTTCTGAGACAGGAATGAGGAGCACAGGACCCCAAAGTTGTACCTTGAGCACGTAACTTGGCCAGCTCCTCGTTGAGGGAGTCCTGGGACTCCTCCAGCTGCCTCCTCTTCTGCTCCATGTTCTGCATGTAGTCTGTCAGCGATTTGATCTTTGCTTCATGCTTTAAAGGAGACAAGGAACGGCAGTGAGATGGAAAGAGCACTGGGAATTCAGGGAAAACTCTTCCACAGAGGAGTGACAACTGAATTTCCACATCCAGAGGTGATGGCTCGGAGAACGCACAGCAAAATGTTTGGGAAGGAGCTCAGGGGTCAAAGCAGGCTGTGATTTTAGAGGTTTAGTGGCCCAATTTGGAATTCAGGCACTAATCCCAAAACATCCCTGGAAGTTCCTGACTTGGTGCTAAACCAACAGCAGCAGCTTTGTAAAGGCAGCTGGACACCAGCCTTGAGGTGCCTTTGGGATTCTCAAGCTGCAGAAGCTCAGATCCACTCTCCCCAGCCACGCTGATGGTTTGGTTCTTGCCAACAACCTTCTGGACTGGAAGGGCTCATGGGTAGATAGGAAACAGCAAAATATACAGTGAAAACACCCCAAATGGAATTAAAATATTTGAATTTGAGGATAAAATTAAGATGCTCTTTGGATTATCGCATCTTAATTAAAAAGGCACTGAAGTACCTGTGGTTCACCCTAAAGTTCACCTTGGCAGAGAGGGGGTGACACCTCTGGCTTGGTGATGCTGGGAAGGTGAGGCTTGGAGGAACAATCCTGAACTGGAATTAAAATAATTCCCCCATTTTATTTTGGTTTTAACCTCCAAATGCACTTGGATGGAGAACCTCCAACATGCCAGGGCAGGTGATCACCTGTTTCAGAGTTTTTCTGCCTGGTATTGTTTTTAATTAACATTTTTGGGTAACCCATACCCTCAGCATCCCTGCAATTTTAAGAATCACACTTCCAGCTACAGCTTGATTGAGTCAAACTCAATACAGACACTCTGCTGAAGCAAAAGGGGCTCTCCCTGCTCCAGGTTTGCTTAGGATAACTGCTAGGGAATGATATACAGGAAATTGGATCATGTCTTTCCCTTCCCATGTCCACTTCCAAGCAGGTGAGGATGTCTGAGCTCTCAGCCCTTCTCCACAACCATCTCTGCCTGTCCCTGCCACCCACTCAGAACCCCTCCTACCACCTGGATTTCCATCCCAGAAAGTTCTCCATGGTATTTTGTAGCCTGCTCTGCCTCCACAGAGCAGATCCAGCGTGCTCCCCAAAGGTCTGACTCATGAAAAATACGGTCAGTGATCTTTTAAAGTGACCCAAGATACAAATTACAAAATCACAGAATGAACCAGCTTGGAAAAAACCTTTGAGATCATCAAATTCCTGGTGAGGAAACCCCTCCAGGGAGGAATTTCAGTGCTATTCCACCAAATCCACGTTTTGAGACCTACAGCAGGACATGACCCTGCCAGAGCTCAGGGCACAACCTCAGAATGTGCTGAAAAACACTGAGGGGGAGGAAGAAGAGGAGAGCACAAACAACAAAACACACAAGAGACAACACTGCTCTGCTCCATAATGATGCCTGATCAGTGTGAGCTGGAGCAGAGGGCGGGCAGAAGGAGAGGAATAAAGCAGGGATTTCTGGCAAGGCCTTCCAAGGGCACAGCCTGGCAATGCCAGAGCCCGGCTGCAGCCCTGCCAGGATGGGCCTCGAGATGGGCACAGAAAAGGGGCCTGGGCACGGGGTTTCACACTTGGAGAAGTTCTGCTCCATTGGCATCTGGAGCTGAACTGGCCAATGAATCACTGGGAATGATGGAGTTCCATCCTCCTTGCTCGGCCTCCTCTTTTTGACCTTGTTGGTGCTTTCGGGGCTGAGGTTGGGAAGGATTGTCCTGGAATGTTGGGCTGGAGAGAATTGTTGTGTCTGAGTGCCCTGGGAGGAGAGCTCAGGAACACTGAATATGCAGCTGAGAGCTGCACACTAAAGCAGAACCGAAAAAAACTTAAGGCACCAGTAAGGCCCATTTCTCACTCCTGGCACACACATTCCACAGGGAGGGAGGCTGGGAAAGCCACCAGAACGTGGGAGAAGGCAGGAGCAGACCCACCTGGGAGATGAGGAGCTGGCAGGCCGCGAGCTCCCTCTCGCTGGCGTTCATCTTCCTGTTGGAGTCCAGCTGGGCGCTCTCCAGCTGCTTGCTCCTGTTCACCAGAGACTTCACCTCCGATTTCATCTTGCTGATGTAGAGCCTGGCCATGGTGAACTCCTCCTCGATCACCCCGTTCACATCTGCCAACTGAGCACACGGGCATGGCCAGCTGCTCACAGCACCCAGAGCTCTCCCTGCTCTGGCAGCTGGCCTGGGGTTTGGGATGGGGTTTGGGATGGTTTTACAGGCCAGCAGTCGTTTTAGAAAGGGTTTGGAGAAGGATATCAAAATTATTGCATGGCAATTTCTGAGAACTTAAAACTCATATCTGGAGGACAAAAAAAAAATCAGAATTGGGATCTTTTCGCAAAGCAAAGAACGCTTATTATATCAAGGAGAAATCTTCCTTCAGAATTTTTGCATTTCTGATTTGATTTGTCCTTTTATCCTCTTCATTTTATACATATGTGCGAGGGGATGTCACACAGTTTTCCAGGAGTTAGGCTGGATATCAGGGAAAGGTTCTTCCCCGAGAGTGTGATGAGGCACTGAACATTCCCCAGGGAATGGGAACATTCCCAAGGATGTCAGAGCTCCAGGAGTGTTTGGACAATGCTCTGAGACACAGGGTGGGATTTTAGGGGTGTCCTGAGCAGGGCAGGAGTTGGACTGGATGATCCCTTCCAGCTCAGGATATTCCCCTGAGGAGCTGTGCAGGTTCTCCCTGAGTGAGCACAGAGCTCAACTTCACCTGCTTCCCCCCTTTTCCCAGCACTGCCAAGGGGAAGGGAACACGTGCTGCACCTCCTCCCAAAAATCCTGAAAAATGAGACTTCTTCCAAAACTCTCCGCCTGCTCTGAAATTAGACACACTTGGATGCTAATTGCCAACAAATTCGAAATTATTCTCCTCAATGCTCCTCAGTCTGGCCTTATTTCCACTGACAGCTGTCCCCTGAAGTGCTGACATCCCAGTTCCTATAAAAACTTGTACCAAAGTGCCTCTGCCTCCATTTGCAAAGATTTCCTCTCCCAGTCCCTGCTCCTCCGGCCACCAGAGGCTGCTGTGACATCTCCAAAGGCTCCAAAGGCACCTGCAGCACCACAGGGACAGCAGGGATTGTGTCCTCTGCAGCAGGACAGGCTGCTGACCTAAGGAGCCTTGGCAGAACACCAACAAAAAGTGAACTAAAAGTAACAAAAATGTATTGCAAGGGAATTTTCATACATCTCCACAATGAATTTAGCCAGTTTTAACCACTGCTATTTTTCATGTGGTTTTAAATGGACAAAGATGGCATTAACACCACCAAGGAGATTTTCCAGGCCACGGAAAGTTGCCATCGCTGCCATTTAGCAATGACCATACAAATATTTTCGCTGAAATCAGCATTTTATTCATCTAAAAATGTGAGGAAGTGAGCAGCCACCTCCTCTGCTGTATCCCCAAACCCAAGAGCCACACGAAGGAAAGCCTCAAAGCAGGGCCCACCAAAATTTGCACTGAACTTCAGACCAAGAATTGGCCACCTCAGAAACCAGTATTTTCATATTCTGGGAATCCTGAGTCATGCCAGCTAGGGAAGGAGTTTGGCTACGTTTGTGTTGTTTTGGGGGGAACTCAGACTCCCCATTAATCAGTGCAGTGACTCCCAGATGGGCTCTGGTCCCAAAAACTGAGCTGGGAATAACTGTGGGAACTGTGAGCCCAGACACTGAGCCTCTCCCAGCCAAAGAGCTCTGCAGTGTCTTCCTGTGTGCTCAGGCAGGATTTACACAGATTGTCCTGGGAGAGGGACTGCTGGATCCACATATTCCACACCAACTGATGCTCCCAGGGCTGGAGCCAGGCTGGGAGAGCTGGGAATGTTCCCCTGGAGAAGGGAAGGATCCAGGGAGAGCTCAGAGCCCCTTGCAGGGCCTGGAGGGGCTCCAGGAGAGCTGGAGAGGGACTGGGGCCAAGGGCTGGAGGGCCAGGACACAGGGAATGGCTTCCCAGTGCCAGAGGGCAGGGATGGGTGGGATCTTGGGAAGGAATTCCTGGCTGGGCTGGAATTCCCAGAGAAGCTGTGGCTGCCCCTGGATCACCCTGGCAGTGCCCAAGGCCAGGCTGGATCTCCCTGGGACAGTGGAAAGCGTCCCTGCCCATGGCAGGAGGTGGATTTGGAACCAGATGAGCTTTAAGTCCCTTCCAGCCCAAACCCCTCTGGGATTCCCTGATTTCCTGGAGTGTTTTTCCCTGCAGGAGGAGCTGGGGAAAGCACAAAGCCCACGCACGGTTTTCACGTCGTTGGTGCCGATGATTCCCCCGATCTCCCCCAGGTCCTTGAGCAGCAGGTTCAGGATTTCTGTGGCTCTCTTCTTCTGGTGGTTGCTGAGCTCCTGCAGCTGGCCCAGCTCCCTCTGGGTCGCTGTCAGGGCGCTCTGGAAAGGTTTGAAAACAAGAATTACCTTCCCCCTCCGCAGGCTGGGCAGTTCTCATCAGGTATTTTCCTCGTGCCTGCTGGCACCATGTAGTGACACATTCAGTTCCACCTTGGCATAATCCACTTTCACAACTCACTTGCCACCAAAGGCTACTTTAGATCTATTAAATGTAGCAAATCCGCTAAGAATTTGATTTGCATAATACATCAAAGGAGGTTAATCACAGAGAAATAGGTATGGAGGGATAGAAA
The DNA here is from genome assembly GCA_013390045.1 of Picathartes gymnocephalus. Lineage (NCBI taxonomy): Eukaryota > Metazoa > Chordata > Aves > Passeriformes > Picathartidae > Picathartes > Picathartes gymnocephalus. The sequence goes on along the minus strand of WEKY01038028.1, from coordinate 5,077 downwards.
ATTCAATTTTTTCCAATGGATTTCATGGTAATCTGTTTTACTGGGGGAGATAACAAAGTCTTTAATGAAACAGATCTGTTAACAACAGCTCCTTAAGTTGGTGTAATGAATTAGGGGAAAAGGATGCTTTAAGCTACGAAACCAATCCTGATTTTTCTCAGATCACATTTTTTTCCCTTAAGATCAGGACACACCAGCTGAAAAAACCGATTAATTTTTTTTCCTGCTTCCTTCCTTGAGATCCCCCTGGCTCCCTGTAAAATCCCTGCTCCACAGAGTCCAGAAAACCACAAAACGCTGCCATTTGCATGAGGCAGATTTTCACAGCTTTCTTGGCAAAATACAGGTTTTAAATATCCAAAACACAGGATGGCCACTTCTCACATCCAGTCCCTTGCTGCAAGAGCCACAATCTGCCACCAACTTCCACGGAGCAGCTTCTGAATTATCTTAATTTCCTTGTTTAATTAAGTTGGGGAAGAGAGGGTGACACCAGCAGGATTTTGGGAATGTTTAGGGAGAAAGGAGAGAACCAACAGGACGAACAAGTTGCTCTTACACTTTTCTGTGCCAGCTCATCTGCCAGCTGCTCGTTGGTCCTGGTTTTGTCCTCTACTTCCTGGGATTTCTGGTCATAATTGACAGCCAGCTCTTCCAGGGCTTGGAGCACCTCCTTCACCTCATCTTTGGCTGCCTCATTCTCGATCTGGAGCCGGGTCAGCTCCTCCTGGATCTTCTCATAATCCCTCCTCGTGGAGGCCAAAAGCTGGGGAGAAACATCACAGCAGCACTAAGTGACCCAAAATCTCCTTCAAAAAGATAACAGTGAAAAGGGGAAAAACAGGCAAAGAGGGGGGGGAAAAAAAGGGTGAGCACAAACTGTGTGTGCAGGAGGGGAGAAATGCTGAAAGCAGCAGCAGTTCCAGCAGAAATGCATGTGAAGGAAGCACAAAAAAGGGCTCTGAACTTCAACAACGAGAAAAACCTTAATTAAATCCTATCATGACCCAAGACTGAGGCAGAGAAACTGATTTTAAACAGTGTCAGACCTCCAAAGACATTTTCTGCCCTCAATCCTGTGCTGCAGCACGGACCAAAAAAACACCACAAAATAAAATGTTTCACCAGAGGCTCAGGGCTTTGAACTGAGCTGAGGGAAAAGGGCTCTCTGAGGAAGCCTCAAAGACCTCGTGGCTTTACAGCAATATTTTGATAAGCAAACCTAAGACGATTATTCTCAGTTATCATCTGAAGGATGATGCTGAGGACACATTAGCTGCTCCTGTTTGCCGAGGGGAAAATATCAATCTCAGGAGAAAATACTGACCTCACACACACACTGGAGTGTTTGCAAGCTGGGAAACTTATTAAATTTACTCTTTGCTGAGGTTTCAGGGATTGTGAGAGGTCACTGGCTTAGTCCTGTCCCTTGCCCTTGAACCAATGTTCAGTGAGATGGCAAAGCCTTGAAAATTCAGCTGTGGTGTCCTCAGCACAACCCCCAGCCCCAGCAGCAGCCCTGTGCTGCAGAATGATGTGAAAATAAACAAAAGTGACACCTAACATTTACTGCTAATACTGCACTTTCAAGAATAATAACCAAATCAGGGCTTGACACGGCATAAAAACATCAAATAGGGAATTGCAACAGATAAAACCAGAGCAGGAGATGGGAGAGGGCCTCACGCTCGTCCTAACAGCAAAGTTTAGGCAGTCATGCACAGAATTTGCTCCTTCCCAAGAAATATGGATAATGGATTGGTATAACATTGCAAACAGCAGAATAAAACCTTCCCTGCTGGGTGGATTTCTCCTGATCTGCCCACCAAGTGAGACCCCCAGCAAAAAACAAAAACAAAACCCCCACCCCTCTCAACCAGAGCACCCAAAAAGCAGAAAGTCCCAGAAGAAATGACTTTTTTTTTTTTTTTTTTTGGCTCTGAGTGCTTTTGGAAAATAGGAAAACCAGGCAGGCAGCTCTGGAGGCTGGCACGTGCCCAGAGAGGACTCAGATTGTAAGGGAAATTTATCTCCCTGGTAATGCTGCAGCCTCAGAAGTGCACTCACATTATGGAAAAACCCATTGGATTGCCAGAGCCAGATGGCATGTAAATATTGAAACAACAAAATGGCTTCAAATAATCTTCCTGCTAAACGCAGATGGAACTATTATTTACATTTGCTTAAGGAATTTTCTCTGTGTGCATCACCTGCAGCACAAACAAGGAGGTGCTGGTTGATATTATGTGGGAAAATGGAGCAAGGTTTTCAAAAGCCACCGAAAAAACCATTATAGAAATGAGCTGTAAATAAAGGGAAAAGGAGCACGGCTGCAGCACCTCAGGGATCTGTTCCACGTGGGGATAGAATATTCAGAATCCCCCAAAACACCCACCTTAAGCAGCAGCCAGGCGTGCAAAGGTACCAAACCACCCCCCTCCAAAACCAGCCTCATCTGCAGCAGGCCCCAGGTTTGTAATTAACCTGCTGGCTTAATCAAGGGCTGGTTAATTAGGGAGGCAGCTGCTGGTGGATCAGTGAGCTCATCACATCTCCAGGAGAGAGCAGGGACAGTTGATGTGGGGAAAAAACCACCTTGAATAATAAAACATCACCTCACCCCTCAAAGGTAAGAGCTGGACAAGCTGCAGAGATGGGGCAGGAAAAGGCTCTGAACAACAGGGATTTCATAACTCGGCAAAGCTGGACCAGGAATGTGCAAAAAAAAAAAAAGGGGGGGGAAAGAGGCCACTGAAAACCTGATTCATCTTCCAGAGGTGATGCTGGAACAGGGAGGGTGAGGAATAATTGTGCCAGCTGCTCCCAAACAGGAGGGAATGCACATCACCCCAAAACCAAGGCACAGCTGCGAGGGAAAAATCAGCCCCAGGTGGGAAAAGGGAGGTGAAAAACACGGGAGAAGGGAGGTGACACAAAAAAAAACTCATCACACCCATGAGGAAATAACGAGATGAGAAGGAATAAAGTGAATTTTGGTGTTGGTGTAGCCACAGGCAGCACTGGGCAGGGCAATCAAATCAAGCTGTGGCAAGAGAATGAGGAGCTTCACCTTGGAGTAAAATAAAGCTGGAGATTCCCCCAAACTGGCCAAGTCCCCAGAGGGAGCAGCTGAACCCTGAGTGATGAATTACAAATGTGTTCATAAATTGTTTTTTTTTTCCCCTGATAACACCTTGGAAACTCTTTCTGAGGGCTTGGATACACAATGAAAGCAATTCCTAAGAAATATCACAGCAAAATTTGGGGAACTTGGTGTTACTGCCTCATTTTGCACCTTCAGAACTTCTCATCAATGACAGATAAGGGAATGGCTTGACTGAATTTAGTGATATTCCCCATCCTAAACCCAAAAACCCATTTATTTTAGGGACAGAAATGATGCAATCAAATGTTTGAAGTGAGCAATCCAAGGTTTTACAGCAAATTTCTGGCAGCACCAATTATCAGGTTTTTTTCCCCATCTCACAGATTGCTGTCTCTGATTGCCAAAATAATGACCATTAGTAATTTAATATCAGGAAATCTCTAACTCCATGTAGTCCACAGTGCCTGGATACCTGAATGGCCACAGACACATCAAAAAATCAGATTTGGAGTGAAAAATCCTGGCCCCGCTCCTACCTTGGACCTCCAGCATCACTTCCCAGCAGGAGGGACTGTTATTTCAAGGAGTTTTATCAAGGCTTAATGAGACGATTACAAAATTTCAAGTTTAAACCTGGCTGACACCTTTTCCACTTGAATTTTAGCCAGTTAATATGAACAGCTGTGACAGAATCATTAAACAAGGGGCTCAGGAGCAAAATGGAAAGGGGTGGGTTTTTTTTTAGGTTGGTTTATTTATTTTAGTTTCCTACCTCCTCTTGATCCAACATTTGCTGCTTTAATTTTTCAGCCAACTGGCTCTGCTGGTTGATTTCATCATCCTGCAATGAAAAAGGAGTGGGTATTTTTAATTTCTTCTCCCAGCTCTCATTTGATCACTTTTTATCTCCCTTTTCTAGACAAAAAAAGGGGAATAATGCAGCAAACTTTGTGCATGTTTGAGTGGTATGAGGGGAGAGAAAAATAAATAAATATACATAAATATATAGATAAATACACATAAATATACAATAAATAAAATAAATTAAAACACACAGAGCTCTGCAGTAAAAGCTGTCAACACTGGTATAAATGGTGATATTTTGGGTTTGGGATCCCTGTGTTTGGGATAAAATATCTTCTCATTTCCTACAGTCCTGTGCCAAATTATGCTTCCCGTGTTTTCTAGGGGAAAACCCAAACCTGCAGCCAGTTCCCTCCAGAATAATTTAATGGGCTTTGCTGGTTTTGATGAGGAAAGTGAAAGAATGACTGGTTTTTTGTCTTTTTTTTCCTTTTCCTAATCAATATGTAACAGCTGGAGATTGCTACTGATGCAATCAGAGAAAAGCTGTAATTTCTTACAGAAAACTGCTCTTTTCAGTGCCACCAACCCAGACTGTGCAGAGAGACCAAAATTAAGATTTAAACACAATTCCTCTGTATCCACGAACAGCCAAACCTCAATATTGACAGGCAAGGACACACTGGGCTTTCATTTTTTTCTGCTATTTTTCTGCTAATTACAACTGGATTTTAAAATTGAGTATTGATTCATGATGAGAGCTTCCCTCTTTCTAGGCAGCCTTTTTGCTGCTCTCACCCACGGTGGTAAATGGCTTTTCTGGGCCTTTTTACCCCCCACTTTTCATCTTCCCACAAGCCAAAGCTTTTAATGGCTGGGTAAGGGAATTGCTGAGAGCTTTAAGTGCCAGTGATGTCCCTCGAGCTGTACAAATAAATAAATAAATGAGCCACCTGCACTTTGGGCTGTGTTTGAAGCTCCAGCAACACAAACAAAAGGGGATGGGGGTGTATTTTCCTTAAAATTCTAACAGCTGGAATTATTAAGGACAGTCACCCTTTTTTTTTAATTTTTATATTTTTATTTTTTATATATCCAAGGGGACGTTACAGTTTGCTGAGGGATTTTACACAAATCACTGAAGAAAAGGAAAAGCCTGAATTTGAA
>WEKY01038020.1:75196-90284 GCA_013390045.1 Picathartes gymnocephalus | reverse complement strand
ACTGGTGCAACGAGTTATGCTTTGAAAAAAAAAAAACTCAAGAGAGCTTTGGAAGGCTAAGTGAGTGACTTTCCCAGTGACAGAGGACAGTCACAGTGATGCTGTGAACAGAACACCACCTGAGGACAGCTGGTCCAGATGGGACACTAACACTGCACAAAGGTTAGTGGAGACATGATGGTGTGAGCCAGGCTTCAGGCTTCTGAAACCAGACTAATCTGTGAAACCGCCTGGAAATGCACAGGGCTGTTGAGCTTTCCACCACCTGTGTTGAAGTCTACCTTGGGAACACAAGCTTGGTGGCACCATTTATGCACAGTGAGAAACACATTACCTCCACAGAATGAAATCCCTGCCATGCTGATTGTAAGAAGCATTGGAATGGATATTTTCAAGTAACTCCACTCTGCCGTGTTGTCTCCAGTCCACACTGCCCCTGGAAATACCCAGTTTCAGCATTATGCAGGAAAATTGAATGTATATTTCAGTTTATGCTTGCAGTTAAGGAAAGAAGACAAGAATAATCATGAACTACTTTGGAATTCCTGTACATTGCACATTTTTTTTCTTTATACCTGCAGGCTCCTGAAATAGGCAATAAAAGCAGGTATTGTTTTGTCACAGGACACAGGTTGCTGTTCTACCTTTGACTTGTACACACCTTGCCAGCTTTTCCTGATATTTTTAATCACTTGCATTCTTATGAGCTTACCACATCAGTATTTCTAAGACAGCTTCTGTCTTCTCTAGACTACTGTCCATCAAACTTGATAAAGCAGCAAGGAAGGCATCCAGCTAATCCTTACTTACCATACTTCTGTGATCCAGCAAAGAAAGATCGTGTGAGGACAAATGGTCTCTCTTTTCCTGAAGAACGTCTGATGAGTCCTTCTGCAGTTGCCATTTGCTGAAAATCATGAATATAAAAGTCAGGAAGACAAACTCTTTAATTAGGGTACTTTCTACACTGTCTTTTTAGCCCTTTAAAGGCAGAAAAACGAAGACAATTCTGTATCCAGGAATAATGAGTATTATTAAAAAACACATTCTTATTAGAATATATGTGAACAAAAAAATTAAATAGTCACAGCCAATGCAATTTACATTATTATGGCAGTAAGGCACACGTTGTCATGTTTTCACACTGTGTAATCACAGTTTATTTCAGATATTGCAATACCCAGCACAGCAGAGTTTCAGCCCTTAACAAAGGTTACAGAATACTATTACTGTGTAAAGTACCACATCAGACATACTCCGTGAGAATAACTGCTGTTTGTGTCTCCAGACACTCTACCTGATAGAATCCGTAGAGGTTGTGTACTTCCCGATGCTCCCAGTTGTTGTAGTGCACAGCATCTTTCTGCATTGTTAGTTCTGCCCCCTTGAAGACAGAAGGCTCATTCATGTCATTCCATACAAAGAGGATATTAGTGGATGCCTGTGACACAGGGTTGCAATTAGGTCATGACAGAGCCAATCCTGTGACTCTGAGTGTTTATCTCAAGTGGGTGTCAGATCAGTCTCGGGTATGAGTAGAAACAGCAGCACAAAAGCAAGACCTGGTAATTACGCTTCTCAGGTCACTTGAAAGCCCCCAGTCATTCATCTCATCCCTCTTAGAGGCTCTTCTAGTCAGTGTAGCAGCCTGCAAGCCCACTTGGTCTTTGCAATTCTTAAAAAACTCAGTAGGCACTTGCTATTCCTGCTTTCTGATGAGGGAAAAGAGGCAGAGAAGTATGAAACAGCCATAAGGAAAAATCAGAGAAGGCCAGAGGTAAAAGCTGGAGAGGAAAAGCAGCATGGGAAATATCTACTATGTATGTCTGCCAGGGAAAGTGTTTCAACAACTCTGCTGCAAACCAGAACTTTAAGGCAGGGTGAGGGGAACTGGCAGTGCAGCAGTCGTCACCTAGACACTTCCAGCACTAGGTAGGAAGGTCAGTATGAAGTGACTGAGCTGTGAGAGTGCACTCCCACATCACTCCTTGTGTGCTATCATGGTAATAAAAGGTTGGAATAGCAGCTGCTGGTTTAGATTATGGGCTCTTAAAATGCCTGCAGTTTGTCCCTTCTACTGCTGCAACTATGTGTGTTCACTGGTGGCAAAAGGGGTCCAACTGTCCTGGTGTAGGTAAGTCCATGGAGAAAATCCTTCTGTGATACTTCAGCTTACCCAGGTATTTTTCTCTACACTTCAATAATAGAACAACAAAGGCCAACAACTTGCTTAGACAGTATCTTCTCTCTTCTCTCCCTTTTCAGGCTTTCTGAGATATATAGATCAGAGCAAATAAATACAAACCTTGTATGTTTTGAAGGCAAATTGATCTGCATACCATTTTCGCACTTCAGGATTGGTGAAATCCAGGTAACAAGAGGAACCTGTGGATGTGGGAGATCCCAATTACTTACCTCATTTTATGAACATTGTCTTTGCACTTAAATACAATGGCCTGATGTTACAATGTTTTTCATAGGCAGCAATAATATAGTTGCTATTTTTCCTGAAATTAAGGCTCAAGACTGTATTCCAGGCTGACTTGGAACTCAGTACACCCCTTGCCATGTTCTGAAGGTCAACACACATAGATTCTGGAGGTCTGAAGCTCAGCAACCTTTAAGGATGACTGCTAGCAATTTGAAATATGTTCACATGTGAACAAGAAGTCAGGGAAAAACAACATCCCTGGTATTTTGAGCTCAAACAGGAATGTATCACTGAAAAGCTGAAAAACTACATTCTACCATGCTACTATGAGTTGTCATATGTCCTTGATTTTTCCCATAATCATTCCTTTGCCAGGACTGTGGGTTCATGTCTGTAAAGACGGGGGACAACCTCCTTTGCCTCCCCGCAATGAGATCTCATGAAAAATAACATGTCAAATCACTGTATTACTACTGAATCAAAAACTTCAGGATCAGGGTTCACTAAATTTCATCCAGCCTACATAAGCTGTGCTCACTGCAACAGACCAGACTGCATTTCTGTGTCAAAGACAAGTTGGGAAGAGGAATGGCTGTTCTCATCAATAAATCCAACTCTTTTAGTTCCAGGCACTGGGACTATCTGCAGATCTAATACATATAACAGAGGTACCTATACAGCTGAGGTAATAAGATCATAACTATACCAAACCCCCACATTATTATTAACTATCTTATTAATTATTATAATTATTAACATTTACAACAAATGCAAGGAATTTAAGAATTTAATTCTGCTTCCATGGATCCCAATTAAACTATTCTGCAAAATTTTTAAAATAAACACCTTAAAATATAGAGACGGAGTGCTTTTTTACCTGGCCAACAGATGCCCTCAAAATCTTGCCCATTTCTGTCTTTCACAAAATATCCCTTTTCTTTTGCCTGTGCATACAGGGTATACGAGGGATCAACCTTTATATGAGGATCTACAATGACCACAAGCTGCGAGGGTAAGAAAATAAAACACATCATTAGCATCAGCTGTACTTAACAAAACAGTAAGAGTTCACTTTTTTATAAAGGGCAGAGAATGACTTCATCTCAGGTAAATAAGATAGCTGTGTCACTAATTTTAAAAAGCGGATCCCAGGTTTTTTATATATTGTGCTAGAAATATGTACAGGACCTGAATTTACAAGGAGTGCATGAACTCACCCCTCTGAAATAAATGACAAAACCCATTGTTTCAGATAAAAGGAAGTATTCCAACCCCTAAAAACACTATGTTTAATTCACCGCTGTATTCTGTGAATGGGAAAAGATCTGACTTCCAAGTTCATGTGCCTGCTTAAAATCATATGCCTTAACAACATTTAAACTCATTTTAGTTTGTGTAGTATACAACAGCAACAGGTGGTGTATTTTGCAGGTGCACTCTGCTGCTTTGCTGCAGAGCTGAGAAAGTACTATAGCTCCAACTGAGAGATTATAAACCTTGAACGCTACTTCAACAATCCCCCGTTCATGAACTTTTGGCAAAGACCAAGCATTAAGCAATTCTACAACTCAGTAATTCCAAGAAAAATATTTTAGCTGTAAAAATAGAAATACAGAAACAAAGAAAAGCTGAAGCAACCACACAAATTACCAATGGTGCAAGCTCATGTTAAGAAGAAAAATTTTCTGCTGTGTTCATCAGTGACAGCACCAAGCTGCTTCTGTAAGATGGAGTTTCATATGGGTCAAATTTAGCTGGATCGACAGGATACAGAACAAACTACTAAATAATAAAATGGCATGAGGAACTGAATTAAACAAGATAGCTTGCACACTGGAAGCATCACCAGAAGGCAACAGAGTCTAATTTATTCTGCTAATTCTGTTGTAGTTAACCTGTTTCCAGTATCTGAAGTAATCTGCTTAAAGCTAGATTGGGTGGATTCACACTACAGAGAAATATTTTCTTTCTTCCTGCAATATTATTTACCTTGCGTTTTTTCTTCCTGAGATGTTCTTGCATCTTTCTGGGGTTCTGGAATTTCTGTTTGTCCCAAGTAAAATACCTCTTGCCATCTGTGTGCTCTATATCCAGCCATATGACATCATAAGGAATGTCATGTGCATCAAAGCCAGCATCCACTGCCTTGACATCTTGCTCATCCTCGTAATTCCACCTGCACTGATGGTAGCCCAGAGAAAAAAGTGGGGGCAAGGCTTGAGTGCCTAGAAAGGGCATATGAATGAAGATAAAACTGTCAATAAATTTAGTCTTTCCACATTATAAGGTGGCCTGTCCTGATAGTGACTGGCAGGTCTAGCCCTCTGTGTTTCACCCCTTTGTCTAAGAGAGCAGTTTCAGATAGCAGTGATTATGATGGCTCCTCAAATAGAGCCAAATTTGACCAGCTGTGAATGCCAGGGAAAACAAGGATGGAGGCCTGTGTTCACAAAGCATAAGCCTTTGATCTACACACTGCAGTTTGGGAACAACTGGCCTCCTGCACACAATGGGCTGTGCAAATAATGGCCCACTCTTGGGTACAGCATGTTCCTCAGAGAATCAATCTCCTGGGTAAGTGTGCCATTCTGACTCTACTTATGTGAGTTAGTACCTGTCAGTTGTGCAAACTGCTTGAAGATATCAAATGCAGTGGGTCCCATCAGCAGGAAAACATCAATGATCCCACTTTCTGACATCCAGCGTACATCAGTTAGAGGCACTGCTCTCTGCTTTGCAGTCTCTGCAGCAGATCTGGATGGAGTGTGCTTAGAAAGAAAAGAAGGTAAAACTGAATCTCTCTATCAAACTTTTATTCCATGAAGGAGCAAAGAGGGCAACACACAAAATTCACTAACACATACCTAGCAGGTATTAGGAATATACACTGAACGTTTCTTATATATCCTTCACAAACCCTTTACCTTGCATACCACTTACAGAAAGTAGAGTAATAGGTAATGAGTGGCAAAATAAAGCATTTCCATAATTAAAGACCATGCATTTTCTGAAGGATCTTTGAGTAGTATCTATATCATAAGTAAAAAAAAAAAAAGACCACATAATGCAGTGCTGGAAAAGCAAGATACGCTTTTTTGTCATTGTTCCAATTTCAACAGAACTCATATGTTCATGTTTCAAGAGTGAGTTCCTGTGAGTTCCTTTCCTGAGCATTTTATGTTTCTTCAAGGTCAATTACATTCCTCAGAAGAATAAGCCTGCTAAGCAGAAATTCCAAGATTTTAAACACTCGTAAAAATTCCTCAAATCCAAGTGAATGCCAAGATTTTTGTCCACCATTTTTTCTGTCTGCTACATCCACCTGTGTAGATTTTTTCTGGGTATTTTCTCTCTGCCTCCTCCTGTAGATCTGTTAAGATACAAGATCCGTAACTTGGCTCTTGAAAGGAGTAATCTCTTTGTTCTTTTCGTTTAATACAACAAATCTAGCAAAACGGACGACAGGAGAAAGAGACTGACAATTCTTCATTAGTGAGAAAAAGATAAATCTCCAATAGTGTTGTTATATTTCTGTTGGCCCTGTACTGAAGTGTTTTCGTTATTTAATTCTGAGGGAAGTGAATAACTCTTACCTCAGCTACTGCCTTTGTACTAATATCCACTAGTGTTTCTGAAGAGTTCAGCCAGAAGATCCCTGAAGTTCTGTTAGGCTTGTGTGCTAAGAGAAGGGGCACTGAACCATAAATGCCTATTTTGTCATGTATCTTGTGGCCGAAAATATCCAAATTATAAAGCCGGTAGGCATCACCATCGCTAGGACAAACAAACAGATGTGTTTGTTACATGTAAGCATCTTGCACTAGGCCAGTTTTACCTCTATTGCTCTATTACCACTAAACCCAGGGAACAGTCAGTGAGTGCTCTGTGTTCTGGTCTTTTGTTTAGCATCCAGAGCTGAAATATGGACTGCCTACATTACTACTTCTTTGCTTTGGTCCTCACTATCTGAAGCAAACAAGATTTTTGCTGCCAGTGAGACTACTTTACATCCTAAAATGTGATTTCTGAACTCTCCCATCCTCCCATAGAATTGCTCTTTTGTGAGTTCTGCTAAAACATGACTAATCCTGCAAGTCAGAAAAAAACTGCATGGAAAATAAGAAGAGAAGAGAAACGGCCATTCATGAAATTGCACACTAGGGAAAGCAGAACACCTTACTCCACATGGATAGGGGCTACAATTCAGTTTGCTGTATCATTAAACTAAAATATACACTATATGATACACAAATCTCAAGCCCTTGTCTGCATTAAATTATTAATACAATTTTATAGCTCTCTCTTACAAAAAAAAAAACAAAAAAAAAGACACTGCATTCACTAATAATCTGACACCTTGACACCTTTACCTGGTGTTTTTGAGAAGAAGTGTTTCTGTGTGTTGTGGTATTCCATAAACATGGTCATATCCATGTAGAGAGAAGTCCATGCCTACAGAAGTAGGACCTGTGGAATTAACATTAAATGATGAGAATGCAGAGTTCCAGTCTTATCTGACAGGAATAGAGCAGAGCAACCTAACTGGATAAACCAAAAGAAAATGGGTTTTAATGTTTCAATAATTAACTCTTTCATGCTTCCTTTCAATTTCACTTCCATTATTACTTCTGTTCTATAGAGGTAATGTTCGAAACAGATTCTATTGTATTTCTTCTGATTTTGAACTTCTTAGGAAGATAAAATAAATCACTTTAATGGAAAAAAACTCCAAATCCATGTAATTATGGGTCACTTCTTTATTATGTAGTGCAGCTGCCTAAAATTATCTCCTGTTTCTATCCCAGTACCTAAAAGCCAAACTTTGCAGCACAATGGACTTCAGAATCTAAATTGTCTGTTTCCTATTGGTCTTCTCTTCAGCCTTGGCCAGGGGAGTAGCATGCACAAGAGTCCCTACCAGTGATATCACCTTGTCACACTATTGAATCCAGAACAACTTTTGGCAGGTGACCAGAGATCCTGCAGACTGACAAACAGTGGCTGCAGGATCAGAATCTGACCATATGGACTTTATTCCTCTGACACAGAAAACAGAAAAACATGATGCTGACCTAAGACATGAGGAATAGCATGAACAAGGACAACAGCATCCTGCCCTCTGTGTCCTGACTGTGAACTGAAGAAGTTTCTGTCACGGAAAGAAATTGCTTTCAGACTTCCCTTTTCCTGCTGCAGCTGCTGGGTAGTGCTGGTTGCTATAAAAGTCTGCATGATAATGGCAATGGACACAGCTAACCAACTTAATTAATACAGAATACAATGGGGTGGACAGCAGATTATCATCTATTTTGGTAATTGATAATTTAAATTGGATTTGAGCTACTGCTCTCATGTGTCTATAACCTTCTTATCACTCAAGATTGCTTCGTATTTCCTTTTTTAGTCCACACTTCAAAAAAGTTTGTGACAATTATTAATGCTTAGATATCACGATTTCTGGTATGTCATGAGAATAAACTACAGGTGAAGCAAATGTTATGTACTAATACATAACAAAAAAAAAAAGAAAATAAAAAGGAAATAATGTATTATATACATATATACATGTAAAGTCAGACAATGCAGATAGTGTTAACGCTGTGTCAGAAATGGCACACAGGGAGTTGATGAAATGGGTCACATTTAATGTGTTTCCTCTTGAACAGAAATCTAATGAATATTTGCAGACTTTTTGTCAAATTGTTACCCATCACTGATTTCTGATTAAAACAAAGGCAACTGAAAAGCAGGAGCGAGACATTGATAAACATTAAGCAGCTAAACCGAAAGCAGACAGAAATATGAATAAACATGGCTATATACAAAACAGTAAAGCTGTTTTCAGAACTAGACTGAGACTTACCATGAGCTTTGATGTCTAAGAAATTGCCAAATTTCTCTTGCCAGAGACCTAGATCCTCTTGTTTTTCCTGTACAAATAGAAATAGCTGAGCCCAGCAAATGTAACTGCTCACATCATGTATTTCTAAGAAAAACATGTTGATTCATACATGGTTTATACACTGGTAACTGCTTTTTTTTGCCACATATGGGTAATATAAATAAATCAAAACCACAAACCAGAATCAGCTGCAGGAATTTACACTGAAGAACTGATGTGCACATGTTGTACACAAGCAGTCTGCTACAGCATAGAAGTAATATCTGAGGTCTTGGATAGAATCACAGAATGATAGAATAGCCCAGTTTGGAAGGCACCTCAAAAGACCACCTGGTCCACCCTTGAATGGCAAAGGAAGCCTTGATGAGATTATCTAGCAGCCTATCCAAATAAATCTTGAAAGCCTCCCATGATAGGGACTATACCACATTCCTGGAAAGGTTGTTCCAGTGAGTGATTATTCTTACTGTAAAAAATGTGTTTCTCCTTGATGTTGAATAAATATATGAAATAAATGGATAGAACTAAACAGGAAAAAACCATACAAACAGAAACAAACCCACTCTTCCAAACAGTTAAGGTCAGACAAGAAAAAAACCTCTCCAGACACTCTGGAGTGTCTGAAACTGGTACTTTCAGCCTCCTTGTGTCCTGTAATTCGTTGTTGTAGAATTCACACTTCTTGCAGTATCTTCTCTAGTTTTCTTTTCTACATTCATCCCACAATAAGTGGACGTGGCCTCTTGTAGCTATGTGACTTCCCTGGCAGAAATTAGAGCTCAAATATAAGTATGCTGAAGGCAGCACAACTCCTGCCATTTATAACAGGATAGCGGAGTAAGCAGCTATCTGCTCTGCAGGAGGCTAAAATTGTATCACAGACATAGTTCAGCCTCCTGGGAAAACTGCTACGTGCCTCTGTGCACTGCTAGGATCTGGTCTATTTTAAGAGAGAATTTTATTTCTGTATTAAGCCTGAATATATGTGGATGCACATGTTTTGACTGTTATAAAAAAGGTCTTGTTCTTTTGAAACTCTCTTTGCAATGAACAGGGCATTTGAAAATGACAAATATCACCACAAAACTCCCTTTTACACATCTATTCTAGATTAAATAACAGAACAAAGGAGAAATAAATTAGTAATAAAAAGGCTATAGAGAAAAACATTTTTGTGCTAAACCTACCTGACTGACGCCTTCTACAGACTTGGTAAAACACATAAACCTTCCTTCAGCTATGACTTTGTAAAATATCTCAATACGTTATACCAGATCCTTTTTTAAAGTGGTTGGACTGTATTTGTAAACATATTATGGGGCAAAATGAACATGTGATTTTAATTTTCTTTTACAAAATATTCCTGCTGGAATTGCAGTAAGCATGGGTTACCTTAGAGGAATCACTTGCTGCTTCCTCATTTTGTGCTGTAGGTTTTCTAGTGAAAACAAATACATAGAAATAATCAGTTTATTGTTAACGTAAGCAAGGATTTCAAACAGAAAATTAAAATAGCACCATGCATTGCTTTATACATTATGTAAGAGTTTTGATGCAAACTTGCAAATCATTTAAATATTCAATGCCTTAAAATAACCTTCACTCAATACTTGAGTTAGGTTGACTTCTTGGCCTTTCATGCTTATTTCTATCTGCATCAGGATTTTACCCACCCAGAAGATCCTCACTTTATCATTCAGCTAAGGGCTCTCTGTTAATTTCAATGTTTAAAATAATGCTCTACAAGAGAGATGCTTGCTATGCCTGTTTTTTAATCATGACATTGATGCCTTGGCTTTTAACTTTCATATTTTTCAAATCCTGTAGTGCTTAGTATGTAACTCTGAACTGTCTTGTAGCCTGTTAGCTGTGCTCTCTCATGCTCTGATAGACATAACAAACCTCTCCAGGGCTGCTCCTCAAGGACACCTGGACTGTCCTGGGCCCAGAATGTGTAAACCAACATCTTGAGAAAGGGGGGCAGGCTGGAGAGAATTACATCAGTAGCTAAGGTTTTAATTGGTGAATTTATGCTGATATGCAAATGGACCAGAACCTATAACTGTGTCAAGAACTCATGACTGGTCGTCCAACCTGGGGTCCATCTTGGGGTCCAGTAGCCTAGGGTGTGCTCCCCAGGGTGTACCTTCGAAGGCTTTCAAATAAATATCCACCTTTATTCCCTTACTCCTGTCTAGCCTCTGTTTCCAGGTAGCCACTTCAGGCATCAACATGTCCTGCACTGAGGTTTCTCATCTTCCAGCACTTTGTAGTGTGTTTAACCTATGACATGTTGCAGCTAGAAGGCACACTTCAACAAAACTTGACTTCTAGTGAATAACACTTACTTAAAAAGTAAATTTAGTGAGAAAAAATATGAAACTAATAACCTCATCATACTACCATCACTCAGTCCCAAGAAAGACAAGGCTTTCTTTAGTGTTTTGCAGAATTGGCCATTACATGAGGTTAACATTTTGCACATGGCTGCCGCAAGGGATTAAAATAGTCTGCAGCTAATTATCTAGAATTCGTTTATTAAAACGTCACAATGTATTCACTGTACTTATGAAGTAAAAGAGAAGTCGTATTTCAGTGCACAAAAGCTTTCAGAAATTGTAATTCCACAGAATCTTCAGCTATAGCACAACCAGTAAATACAATGATGTGATAGATGCTGTACCTGTCACTGGGAGGTGGTTGCAGGTGTTCAAAATACAACAACCCATTGGAATTCATGCTCATAACAGTCTCACCCTTGCACTGCAGCTCAGCCTGGAAGGGGTTTGCTGTGACTTGAACCTTGTAGTCCTCGTTAACACTTGACAGTACCAAAATACCTGTCTCCTTGTGGCATATGGACAGTCTGGCAAATGAAAAGCAACAACGGCTTTAGATGAATCAGCAGCACATGAAATCCACTGGAACTAAATAACAATTTGATACAAAAGATGGGCTAAGAATATCTGCATACACTACACAAACCTCAAGGCTAATGTTGAGCCAAAGAAGGCCAGAAATACATGCTGTGCTCAGGGTTCATTGCATAGTGCAAAAAGTGGCTACAGAACTGCCATTAAACTATCCAGAGCTTGCATTCCTTTCACACTAGCAGGGAAGGCCTAAGGTAAAAACTTTGCATTGTAACTAGTAGGCTATTTTCTGATTGGCTCAAACAGGCTCAGGTTTCGTATGTGTACAATAAAACTTTCTCCTATGTATTTAACATGATTTTTTGAAAGTAAATTAACCACATGCATTTTTGTTTTCTCTTCCTGTAACAACTTTATATTTTAGAGAGACAACTGTACTGTAAAATAAATGAGGAAGCTGTATAAGTTATTAAGGAGCTAAATCATTATCACTTAAATCACCCACTACTTACCTCTGGGTGGGAGGTTCCTTTATAAGAACATCAGGAACTTTGTACCTTGGTCTGAGAGGAGATGCCTCATCGATTTTAAGCCTGAAGATATTGCCTTCTATTTCGTAAATTTCTACTTGTAGAAGAACCTGTGAGCAAACAAACAGATAAACTGGTAAGGATAAAAAAACCTTATTTTTAACACAGCATCACCAAGCAGTTACTGTCTGGAAAAAATCCAAACATGCCTGCTTTCTGATTTAATGTTCTTTAGCATTGTTGAGTAAAAATCATACATATGAATTTACATGAGCTAACTCAACTTCACCCCTTTGAAGAAGCAATGTCTTTTAAGTGAACTCTTTATCTTCAAGAGTCTGATATCTAGCACGACAGAAAAAGAACTTAGTATTTTGAAATAGTGGAGAAAACTCTGAATTAAAAATATTTTTCAGATAAAAAGTGTTCTATTCAGAACTCTCTTTTTTCATAAAGCCATTAAATTGTAAGTTAAATGCTGATTAGTAAAGACATATGTAGGCTGATAGTTTGCATTATCTCTCAAATATCTATCACTGAAGAATCCCAAAACCTGCAAATATTATCAGTCTTGCTAACAATACTCGCTGCTCTTTCTGTAAGTACCCTCTTATGCTAGGTGGTATCTCACCTTATTCTCCTCTTGAATGATTTGGAATTTGACATTCTCATCACTTAATATGACTGAATCCAACAACACTCGATATGAGGATTTTCCAGGATGTAGAAGTTTCTGTCGCCTGTCAAGACAGAAAATTATTTTTCGTCTCCCCAGTTATTGTAGCTTATATCATACAGAGAGACATAACATTGTTAGAAATGCTTACTTAATAATTCTGTATTGAATTTTTTCAAATACAGTTATGAGCACTTCAAGTCAAGAGGAAAAAGAATATAGTTCTGAGCACTCCTAAATGCTTATGAATGAGACGTTAGAGGGGTTCAGGGGTTCACCTATCACCACTCTATAAGGTTTTTTACAAAAATAATAGTCTTAATTCAAGTGTCCAGTTCTAGCTGTACAGTTACATTATCGTTCTTTCACTTGTCCCTGAAATTTCAGTTGAATAATCTGTTTTTCATTTTCTGTCATATAACCCCGCAACTTCCTGATGAACACTTTCTACATTCTGGGGTGATGAAAGAGTGTGTATTTGTAATTTGTAATCTCCTGAATATGTACTGAGGAAATAGTATCTCAACAAGCCTGCTAACTACTGCAGTTTTGACTACAGCTTTTGGCCCTGATAATGTTTTTAGGTCAGTGATTCTGAAATAAAGGCTCTTTCAACTGTTCATAGAATTCTCCCTGCCAAGCCTGGGTTTTATGAACTATTTGAAGATAAGTGTCTTGGAGGCTACCTTAAAGACAAACTGCTTCATTAATAAACCAAGTATGTCAGTGACTAATTGGTGCAACAATGGGAAAACATTCCTTTCAGTCAGCACAGGAAAGAACACAATGGAGAAAAAAAACCGTCAAGCGATAGCACAGTTAGAAATGGGATAAGAAATACGACTCAGCATAAGGTTAGCTTTAAGGGACTAGTGAGCTAGGATTTAGATTTGACACTCAGTTCTGGCGAAGGTACTTGCTCAACAGGACTGTAATCACACATGCTATTGTCACAGACTAATGGTCTCTATTGAGTGTTCTGCTGCTTTGAACCACAGATAGTCAAGCAACATCCACATCAAGAGAACAACCTGCATCTCAGCGCACCTATAGTTAAAATACTGCGCGGGCTTTTTCTGATGAGAGGACTGATCCTTCTGAACTTTAACAGAAGACATTCTGGATTCAAGATTACATGTTTCAAAATCTGCTGATTATTGCTTGCTGATAGGTAAGTAGAATGCTCACCTTTGAAAGATTAATCCTGAAAGTAGCAGACCTGATGTGATTAAAAATAAATGTGCAACTACTTCCTATATCTTTTACTATTAGTAGTTTAAAAATAACCACCACACTACAATTCTCCATACCTGTAAAAAGCAATCTGGTTGCATTTCTTAAAGTTGCTTTTGTCCACAGCTTCATCTTGGACACTAGAATGAACAGATAAAGAAAGTGTTTAAATGTATCCATCAAACACCTACTAAATGGGGGGTCCTTTTCACGAGTGGTCAGGATTAAAGACAGTACAGAAAACTCTGGTTCAACATAAAATGTGATGGACTTCGAATTACTGTGTTTAGATATGGGAAGAATTTCTCACACATTTAATTTCATACCAAATTGTTTCCTTTTAAACTTTGAAAATTTGAGAAATGATTGAATCTATGACTAATAGAGCTGAATTTCAGCATGGCTGAATTCTTGGGGGGTTGCATTTTGAAGCCAGACCTTACTCTGAAGCCATTACAGTTATTAATTAGTAATTATTATTTTCCAGTAATAAGAATGGAGAAGCAGGGAGGACTGGCAGAAAAGAAATCTTGCAACCTTTTCTTCAACCTTTAGTGGGATCAACAAAGGAGGGAGGCTTCTGATGGTCCTGCTGACAGCTCTATGTTATCTTTAGGCTTGAAGCAACTTTCAGATTTATTAGATAACATTAATTTTTTTATTTGCCTGAAATAAAATGGGCTGCTAGTAGTGTCTACCATAAAAATACTCCCCAGATTATGCTGGGTTCAGACACAGATGGAAGGGCATAAGGTATTAGTTCTGGCAGATAAAGCACAGATGCTTATAGAATACTTAGTAATTACATACACGCAACGCAGGAAATGCAGACGGCACCCACTGAGGCTTAGTCACAATTATAAGTCCGGGATTATTATGTGAGATCTCACAGTGACCATCTATTTGGATCACTTAGCCCTCCACATTTTTGCTTGAAGACACGTACGTCCTTTCGGGTTTTGCTCCAAGCTCGTGAGCCGCTGCTGGCGCGTTGAACACAGTGCAGCCCGAACTACCCCGGGCGCTGTGGATCCGCTCGCTGCCCGCTCTGCCGCGGAAAGGCTGTGCCCGGCAGGGCAGCGGGGACAGCACGGACACGGCCCCGCACGCCCGTCCCCCACCCGCGGGCCGCTTCATGGGGCCGGGTCCGCCCCCCGCCGCTCCCGGCGGACACCGGTGGAGCCTCCCCAGCAACAGCGGGAGCGAGGAGAGGGCCGGCCGAGGAGCGCCTACCAGGCTGCGTTACCTGACTCCCCGCGGGGTCCCCGCCTCCATGGCGGAGCTGCCCCGAGCGACGCCCGCGAAGGGAAGGGCTGACGGGCCGCCGCGACAGCCGGGGAACGCCGCGGGCCCCGAGCGCGACCTGGCAAGCGAGTGACACCCGGGGGCGCTGACAGCCCGGGCCGAGCCGGGGAGCAGCTCCGCCCAGCGCCGCTCCCGCCA
>WEKY01038020.1:48831-75187 GCA_013390045.1 Picathartes gymnocephalus | reverse complement strand
TCCCTCCGCGGGGAGCGGAAGAGGCGCGGCCAGCGCGGCGGCCGCCTCTGTACGGCAGGATGGCGGTGGCGCCGCGTTCCGGGGGGCGGCGGCGGTCCGGAGCCGTCCTGCTGCGGCTGCTGGCGGTACTGCTGCTGGCGGGCACGGCGGGGGGCCGGGGGGGCGCCCCAAGGGGGGNCGGCTGCCGGTGCTCCTGGTGAGTGCGGGGATCGGGGCTGGGCCCGCAGCCGCCGGGTCGGCCGGTGTGGCGACGGTCGGAGCGAACGTGTGCGGGCGGGAGGCCGCGGCTGCTCCGCGCTTCCTCTTCGGGCGGGACGGCTGGGGTCGGGGCGTCCCTGCCCGGGCAGCGCCTCCGTGGAGCCTGACCCGGAGCTGGTGCGGGAGCTCGGGGCCGTGGCTGCCTCCTGCCCCGCTGCCGGGCTTGAGCCCTCTCTGGCGGGTCGGCGGTGGCGGCAGGGGAGCGAAGGCTTGTGGGAGAAATAGTCCAATGGGCGGCAGAGGGAGAGCCGCCCCTGTGAGGCCCGTGGGAAGGGAGGGAGGGTCCCCCCCGGTTGGTGCCCGGCCTCGGTGCGCCCTGTGCGGGGGAGGCCGCTCCGCGCCTCCCGTGCGGCCCGGCTGGAGGCCCGCACCATCGGGCAGCGCCGTGGCCTGGCCTCGGGAAGGCGGGACCGCTGCAGCGCTGGACCGATGGAGGTGAGGGCCTTAGGGAACGTGAAGGGATTTCGGCACTTTTGATAAACCTTGCATGCTTGACTTTGCGTGGAGGAAAGCCATTCTGTCTCAAATGCCGTCGGACTTTATCCGGCAGTGAGAGTAATATGCGCTTTCTGTGAAGCTTTTGAGCTTCAGGAGGAAAACTCAAGGATCACGGTGAACACTCCTGTTGGTTCTTAGAACAGTTGTTTGTTTGGTTTGGTTTTTCTTTGGGTTTTTTTGGGCGGATTTTTTGTTTGTTTGTTTTTGGGTTTTTTTTTTTTTTGTTTTTTTGGGGGGTTTTTTTTTTTTTTTTTTTTTTTGTTTTTTTTTTTTTTTTTTTTTTTTTTGTTTTTTTTTTTTTTTTTTTTTTTTTTTTTTGGGGGGTTTTTTTTTTTTTTTGATAGTCCAGACCATCTCATAAGCAAGAAAATTAGAATCATTTCAACAGATGTAAGCGTGAAATTGATTCCGTTTGTAGATCAAAAAGCCCTAAGTCTCTCAAACCATCTTTAAGAGTATGTTGAAGGGTGATGAAGCATGACTGGAAAGTCCAGTAAGTCTGGCTCCAGATTTGACATTTGTTTTCATTACTGTATTTACTTAAAACTCAGAATGGAAGATTACGTCTACTTAAGCTCAGTGACCCTAAGCCTGATGCCAGAAGATTTTTGCATTTTATACATTTTTCATATATTAGTAGCTCTGTAGATTATTATTGTATAGTTACATAGTTTCTTAGCTAACTTCAGTAGTTCTCCTACTCTGTTAGGTTAGACAGACACATTCCTGGAGTCCTATTATGATCTCGCTTCTTCAGTGAACCAAGGACATTTCATTTTCCCATGTATTTAGACATAAAAAATGTGGGGCTAGAAGTAAGAGGGAGGCTTCAGTAGGGAGCCGAACCAAGAGGGGAATTACTTCATTAACTGTACTTCTAATTGGGGATTCTTGTCAACTATGCTGATTTGCTAAACTTATAAAAGTGTCGAAGCCCTATATCTTGTGTTCACTCTGCCATAAGTGCATCTGAAGGACCTTCAATAAGTGGTATCTGCTTTTTATAATTTTTAACTTATTTGGCTTGTGATTTTAGGGCTGATAAGGCATCAAGCACACTTATATTTCTTCCTTTTTTGTGCCTTTGCAGGGGAAGAAATTTAGCTTTGGGAAGATTCTCTTCAGCAACACCACCATTTTCCTGAGATGTAAGTGGTTACAAGGGATTAACCAGCTCTCCCTTTTTGATGCCCCGCCTATTTTTAACATTTGGAACTCAAAACGCTGTGAGGTGTTTAACTGCACTGGCTGCAGTGACAGCTAATCTAGCACTGCATGAAAGCCACAGCTCTGATGTGGTCGAGTCTGTTAACAGCCTTGGAGCTTCCCAGCTGTGATCTGTTTAGGTTGTAGCAGAAATGTATGGCTCTATTCATGCTCTTTGTGGAGAGGGCAGGATGGGCAATGGGAGCACCCCTTTTTTTCAGATAGTGGGTAATCAGGTGTGGGATGTGCTGCACTCTATTGTGAGGTGTGCTTTTCCTAGCTAAGATTCATGAAATTCCTCTGTCTGGGAGATCTGGTGCCAGCTGGATAGGAGCTGTGTGTATACTGATGCGAATACAGAAGACAGTATTTTCTGAAGCCTTGTTCGTTTTTAGCTAAGTGCTTCTAGGAGTGGTAAGGGAATGTTGCACACTGCGACAGAGCTCTCCCAAGAGGTGTTTTCTCCTCCTGATCCCAGTTTGTGAGTGTTCTACAGAGCAAACGCGTTGGCAGCCTTCCCATCTGTTCTGTGTATTGCTCTTTGCTGATCTGACCGGGTCTATGGGTTATGTAGATTACTGCTCCAAGGAAAGTTTCTGTGAAATACCCGCTTACCTGTGAACATGAGGACAGCATCTAGATGGCATTAAGATGTTATAGAAGTGACTAGCTGATTTAGAAAGGTGTGAAATCTTTGCTTGGCGTTTTAAACACTTTAAGTGGATGTTTGCACCAGTTTTTACCACGAGGGAAAGCTGTCTGGTGTCTGTACTTGGGGTGTTCTTTTTCAGGTTTGAGTTCCAGTACATGCCCTTCTTGGGACAGTGTTTCAAGGAGACTTTGTTGTAATGCCTCTCTTGATCCCACGTGAATATGAAATAGGAGGGTAGTATTGAGCGGTTATTAGGGAAGGTCCATCACTTCAGTTTTAGGGCTTTCCCGCTTGACAAGTGTAGCTCAGGTTTGCATCTTTCAGTGAGACCATTGCCAGTGTACAGCTGCAGGATCAAAATTAGAAATCTGCTGCTTGGGAAAAGGAGTGGGGGGTTGAAAGGGCATTTTGGTGCTTTGGTGGGTTTTAGGCTTTCTTGTCTAAAGTTTAATAGAAATAGCGTACTCCTAGCGACACGGCATCTTAGATACAGGTATCTGAAGTGAAGTGTGTGGTAAATCTACTTGTGCCAAAATAACGAAGAGAAGGAACTCAGGCATGGAAAAAAAAAATTATTTGTTGTAAGGCGGATGTGTCAGTCATTTGACCCCCTGGCTCCTGATGTGGAACTGATTTACACCGTACTGACAACCTTTAAGTAGTCATTAAGCCTTAAAATTCTTTAGTGAAAACACCTGTTTTACATATCAGTGTGATTTAAAGATTTACATGAACTTGGAAAATGAATCAAAGAGGGAGGAACAAAGTCTGGGAACTTACTAATTTTCTCAGCCTAGATGAAACTTAAACTGTATCTGATACTGGGAAGTTTCAACTTTACATGTTTTCTCTTTTCTGCCCACATCTGTGTGGAAACTGGTCTCCTTTTGTTTCCTGTCTTTTGCCTCTTTCATGTGCTGTGTGATGTTTGTGTGGATGATATGACCCTTTTTGCCAAGCATGATTGCTCATGGGTTGTTCATGTTTTTTGTGAGCACCTGCATCTCCTTATCTCCTTTTATTCCCCTCTTCTTGATTTTCGTTTTTTTTGTATCTGTATGGTATATTGGTATCTGATGCTTTCTGCTTCTAACTGGGAAGACTGCTGCTGGCTTGTAGTGTTGTCAACAATGAATTTATTTTTATATACTTTTCTGAAGTGCTGTTCTAGAAGGCATTTAGTTTCTTGTATAGGATCATGATAGAAATCCTGCTTTCTGTAAATGAGTACAAAGACTTCATTCAAGTTGAGTATTGCTGGCTTTCGTTTGAAGGCTGAGGAACTTAGATTTCCATATTGCTGAATTCAGTAAATGCTTCTGACTTCCTTTTCAAAGTTTCTCTAGTTTTGATGTTTGCAGATGTTGCGGATTGTTCTAGTGATCTATTTTACCTTTATGGGCACTACTGCTGATTATCTAGTTGTTTATTTATTTTTCACAGAGAAAAGTCTTTAAAAGATATTTTAAAATGTTATTTTTTGCTAGCACTTTTTTGAGATACTCCTTATTTTATCAGAAGAGCCTGCGTCATCAAAGAATTTGCCATCTGCCCATGTCACTGCAGTGCTTGTGCTGCCTTTTAGTTTCTTTGTTGTGCCCTCCACAACCTCTAGGGCAATGTGGAACATGTATGCTTAGTTTTCATGCTTACCAGAAGGTATCATAAGGAAACTCTTTTTTTTTTTTTCAGTGATATTGCTTAAATTTTTGGTGTTAGAAACTCAACACAGTTGTTGAGCTTTTAGCTGTACGTATACATGCTTTAGTAGTCACGAAGTGTAAAGTGGGATTAGTCAATTAATACCCTGTGGCAGGGTTTTCCTTCTAATTGCTTTTTCTACCTGCACTGGTCAGTATCGAAACATTCCTTTAAAAAGTACATGGAAGAAAGTTGTGGATGCCTCTTCTGACATGAATGTTGCTTGTAAAATTGTGGAAACTTCTTAGTCACTGCAAGCATTCTGTTAACTCAAAAGAGTTTTGCCATTTGTTGACTGGAGAAACACAAATGTAATCATCTAAATGGCTCTTCCAAGACTCTGAATAGTCACTGCTCATTTTATTGAAGTGTTGAGCTCGCCTTCTTAATGTAAAGCTCTCTTCATTGGCCTTTAGTTTAAGAATGAGATTTGAAACATAAGAACTCCTGCAGCCTTTCCTGACTAGAGGCAAAGTCTCGTGTTTCACTTTTCTTGCATGCTGTTCTTTAGTCAATCGTAGTGGAAAGTTGTCTTTGTGCTGTTTTAGGTAGCACTGCAGCTTTGACAGCATGGACTAATGTATAGATGTCTTGTTTGTCTTTTGGGAGGGTGGATGTTGACTGGCAAAATCTTACTTTCATTTTCTTGGTGATGGTATTGATATATTTAAATTATATGTGGAAATTGCTTAGTATTATCCTGTTCCTAGCTTTCTCTGCCTATTATGTGTGCCTCTGTCTCTAAAAGGCAGGCCCTTTTTGTGTATTGGAGTCACTGCTGTTCTCCTCATTTGGTATTTGCAGTTGCTGAAACATCCTTGATTGTCTTCAGAACAAAAAGTTTCTAAATGATCTTCAGCTCTTTATTAGAATTGTATAATGTTATAATGGAATTTTGTTCACATGCTTCTTTCTTTCACTGAACAGTAATGAATTACTTGAGGAAAATATTTTTCTAGTGTTTTGCTTTCAGTTTCATGTTTAAAATTTAATTATGTTGGGCACAGAATGGGAGGAAAAACCTGTAAACCTGGAAGGCAGATGGTGTCTTACATATCTAATGTTTGATTTTTTTGTTTGTTTTTGGTTTTTTTTTTAGTTGAAGGAGATGAAAAAGCTTGTGAACCCTCCCAAGGTTTCAATGTTACTTGGTACTTAAGATACTCTGACTGCTACAATGAAGTCTTCAACTTTGGGGTAAGAATTCTGTGGAAAAACATAGGTTATGATTTTTATGGGTAAGCAGATCTTGGGAGGAGGGGATTAGAGATGTATCCCTTGCCATCCACATTGCGATTTGGGCCTGAAAGACACATTGTTCCATTGGAAGATAACAAATTTCTGGAATAGAGTTGAAATTATCAACAGCTTGCTGCAATTGCTGACTTTTTTTGGGTTCTGGGTCAGGTAGAAGTGTTTGTCAAAATTGTTTTAGACCCAGGAGCTTAAGTAAATACATTGACTCTAAAATGAAGCGTGTGAGTTTATGATAGTTGAATATATTTGCAAGAATGCTTAGTGACAGTGACTAGAAAAAATTGAATGTTTATATGTTAAATCTAAATTCTGTTCTTTATGGATGCACATTGCAAGCATTGGCAATTTGTACTAAATGTATAGTGTTTCTGTCAAATGTGATAGAACATAATTTTGCTTTCAGTGGTTAATATTTTTCCATGTTTACTTAAATTATTAATTATGGCAGTTGTAACTACTAATCTCACACAGGACAGAGTCTTTGCTCTTTAAAATAATTATGCAGAGTTTGTTTGTGTAGACTGAAGTTTATATTTTCTGCTGCACCTCCACTTTTTAATTCTTACTCAGAGCCTGTATACAATCATTTTTATAGTCTTGTGTGGTTTTGATGCCTTTATTCTACTAAGTTTGATTCAAGAGTATGTGCAGAGTGAAACTATGGAGCTGTCCAGGTCTTGCAGCTGTCTAGTGAGATAAACCATTTGAAATACTTGATGTTAACCTAAGTTCTCCTCTGTTTGGCAGGATGAACAAGCAGATAACTACTTTGGGACTACAGCTGAAGAACATCCGGGTTGGTCAGGATACTATGCCACTGCTTCTCTCATCTTTCCGAACTGCTCTGAGCTCTTCCGGCCTCAGGTATGGGTAGAAACCTCAGTTTGCTCTGTTGTCTTATACAATATATAGAGAAGGTACTAATTCCTGTTAGATCTATTAGCATCCTATATAAGTATCATTGTAGGTTGGGAGGTACTTCTTTTTATCTGTTTATGACAACCAAGCTGTGATGATGATTTCTTAATTTTCCTTCACTTCTGGCTTGCTGTTCAACATGTTGCTCATGGTGGTAAAAAAACCCCAACCAAATCACTGTAAAGTTCAATGCTTCTTTCTATTTGTGGTTTTGTATTCTGAATTTGTTTCATTTACAGGAGGCTGCTGCTAGTTAAGTAGAAGTGCCAGCAGAGTAAAGATCCCACTAAACTTGAATCAATAGAGGATTGGCATTTATTACTCAAATAATGTTCATTTAGAATAATGGAAATGAGTATTGAAAAAGGAATAGCTTAAGCACTGATAGGAGTGCTAGTATATGTTCAAAACAAATCAAGTAAAAGCAAGAAGACAATGCAAAATTAGCATAGGGAAGTCATGTGCAGACATCAGCTCTACACCAGCTATATATCTACGGACTGATGATAATACCAGTATAATATGCTGTCTTTCTTTAATGGTGTGCTTAAGAATTGAAGGCAGATTATGGAGTGTTGCAACTGTGTTCAGCCATTCCTCATTTAGACAAAAGATCATGGATAGAAAATACGGGGAAGTGTCTCATAACTATTGAACCTAGTGTTGTGGGTTGGTTTTCGGTATTTTTGGCTGTTTAGTTT
Organism: Picathartes gymnocephalus; assembly: GCA_013390045.1. Classification (NCBI taxonomy): domain Eukaryota; kingdom Metazoa; phylum Chordata; class Aves; order Passeriformes; family Picathartidae; genus Picathartes; species Picathartes gymnocephalus. Next base: position 67,996 of record WEKY01038020.1, on the reverse strand, counting down.
TTTTATTAAGAAAAAAGACTAATGCTTAAATGTGACTTTTAATATTCTGCTTGCAAGCCTGTTATTCCTTTGATGTGTGAAGATGGCTTGAAAGGTTTTTAAAGAGAAGGAAAGAACTCTATGATGCATGCTTTTAATGTTTAATAATATGAGATGTGTCAGTTCTACTTTTACTTGGTTTGTAGAAGAGATCTTATGGGTTTACCTGTTTAAAGTGGACTTGGGCGTCGTAACTAAACATTCTTGTCAAAGTCTTTAAGGTTTTATAAGTCTTTAAGTAAGTTTTCATCCAGTTCCTCTGGAAAGTCTATGGAATTCCTAACAATATATTCCTGTCAGATACTAATTTCTGAAATGTCACAGTAATTTCTTCTAGCTAGTTCAGCTTTATTCTTGTGGTATAGCAGTTTCACTAGATTTTGAATCACTGTGGTTCGGGACAGTTGGCAAAATCTGGATCTCTAATAGGCACTCACTTATCTAGGGACTTACTTTTGCACAGATTAAGGCAGAAATCTCAAAATCCTGTATCTGTTTGTGTAGACTTTATCTAGTAATGGGGATATCCAACTGATTCATATTTCAAAAACAAAATTAGCTTCACTACTATCATATCTGGTTTCTAAAAATAGATACCTGTTGTTTGAGGGGAGGAAAAGTCGCTCTCAAATTACAAAACATTAAGTATTCAAGACTCCCTGCATAAATGGACGATTGATTTAGAAAAATGAAAGCTAATACAGCTGTTCAAAGAATAATGAAGTTTACTGGAAGCTGTTCTGGTAATGAAAAGTGTCTATAAATGTTAAAGTGTCTATAAATGCTTTACCTTTCTTATATCTTACAGATTTTCTATAAAGAGTTTGTTCATCCAGAACCTCTCTCACCTGAGAAACAAGAGGTAATGTTCCTTTCCTTCTAATGAGTGAGTGTAGTCATGGAAGAGGTAGTTTTGGCATATTGATTTATCAATTTTTCTGTGGTTTTTTTTTTTTTTTCTCTATCTCCTAAGGGCTTAAAAGACAAGAAGGAGAGTGCAGGAAATCACACGATGGTGACAGATAAAACTGTATGTATACTGAATTTAAGCATGACTTGTAATTCAGCAGTCTTATTTTGTTTTGGTTTGCCTTTTTTAATTTATGTTTCTTTGTATAAGAACTTGCTGGTAGCATAGTCTGTGGTGTTTTGACACCTGGAATTTTTTAGCTTGAAACTAAGGTAGTGCTTTATGGAAAAAGAGAAAACAGAGTAACTGCTTCTTCTGTATGTGAAATATAGAACTGATACCATTCAAACCAATGGTATAAATTAAAAAATGAATTTTCTTTTTCCATTGTAATTTAAAATAGTAATTGAAATTACATTCTTTAAATGATGACTAATTCTTACAGAATACATTTGTCTTTAGTCAGTTTTTGAAACATCGTACTTAAAGTTGACCGATTACTTTTGATTTTCAAATCCCTTAGTATTTTTATTATATATTACATTCAAGACTTAACCAGGAACAATTTTCAAAATAGCTTCAAATTGAATGTCCTGGATGCCAAGAAAGAAAATGTATTTTACTTCTTGTGTACCTATAGGGCCATTTACTTTAAAGCTAAAATATAAGTAGGTGTGTGCAGTTGTGAAGTAAAGAATCAATGGAGCAAAAAAGGGCAATATTTTAAAGGCAAAATTTGTGTACATGAATTTATCCATTTTCTTTTAAGTTTACTGTATTTCTAACTAAGTTTCATGTTAATATTAGCATAAACTTTTTTTTTTAATACATAATACTCTATTTGCTTTGGGTCTTGTAGTCAAGGGGTTTCTTAAAAGAAATGCGTGGTCTTAATACTGAATTTCTCTTGGAGAGACCATTATAAAAAAAGTCTTTGTTGCAATTCTGCAGTAGGCATGTGAGTGGCATACATGTAGATGGTCTTAGTTTTAACTTTATAGCTCTTAGTAAATACTGTGGTTTCTGAGATGTCTAGAGCTTCTTCAGTTGTGGAATTAACAGTTTTGTATGATATAACTCAGATCTCTGATTTGTTTTATGGTGCAAATCTGGACAAGGTTCCTCTGTTAGTTCACTGGCAAGATTTGAGTCTTGCAGGTATGAGAGCTGTTGCAGGGACTGTAGTAGTAGTGTCCACAGGAAATGGCTACTATGGAAATCTTTTACCTCTCAGCTACTTCTATCCGTAAAATTCAGCTTTCAGCAGGGAGATGAGTTATGTAGCTCTGCAGTTTCCAAGCAATTGACTTTAGCAGGAATCTATGTGGTGGTCCTAATGCTTCTCTAGTGAAAACAAGTGTCATTCTTTCTTGAATTCTTTGTAGTTTTTCAGTACCTTTGAATACTTTCACAGTAAGCCAGTGTTAAATTTGGAAAAAAAGCCCTGATCACCTCCCAGGTCTTTGAGGGTTCTTCTGGAATCAAACAACTAAATTTTAAGTGTTGTATCTAACAAGTACATTTAAAATTTACGTATCAGATATTTATTAACAAGTTTTAGGTCTTGGAAGAGACAAAATTTATATTTACATGGGAGATACCACCCATATTTGGCTAGTCTACTTCTTTTCTTGTCTTCTTGACTGTGCACTGTTTACATGTAGATGTTTGATTTTCAGGCAATGAATGCAGTTATCAAAACTTGGCGAGATGGGCCATATATATTTATTGTCCAAATTGGACTTACACCTGCAAAGGATTCTGCTTCCAGACTTAAAAGAACTGAGAAAACAACACCTTCCTCATATCAGAACAAGCTTTTTACAAGTAAGATAGCTCTTTATACAGTAAACTGAAAATACAGCACCATTTTTGTATATTCCCAGTCTAAGTGTTCTAAGGTGCTCTTAGTATATACTGTATGGTTCAATTCCATAAGACACTGTCTTTCACATAGGTAGAAATATTACTACAGCTCTTACATGAAAAGAGGTGATTGCTTGTGTCTTGAAGATCCTAAGACTGTTCTGTCCGTTTACTGATGGAAATCAAGAAAATTCAATCCCAAGCATTTCAATTTTGAGGCTTGGTGTGTTGTTTCAGAAATGTGCAGACCAATACAGTGGTTTATACTAGTAAGTCAAAACGTAGAATACAAAGATCGTAATTATCACCTTGATATTATATTATATTTAACAATGCATTGATAACCTACTCAAACTTTAGAGAAGTTTAAAAATCTGCTTAAAAAGTGAACTTATATATGTTTTTGAATTTTTCCTGTTATATGTGAATCTCCAGCAGAAATGACTTATAAGTACTGCCATGAGTTGCTTGGTAATGGGGTGCGTAATTTTAATTGCATGCTTTTAGCTGAGTATGTTATGAGTCTTAACTTTCTTTATTAAAAGTGCAAGTTAGATGTAAAGGCCAAGTGAAGATGTGGAATTTCTTTCCACTTAAGTGAAAATCAGTTAAGTCCTGGCTTCCTCCTTTTGGTTCTTGTTCAATTTTTTAATTGGATTGTCTTTTGATAGTGACAGTAGAACTGAAGGGGCCGTATGAGTATCTCTCACTTGCAGACTACCCTCTGATGATTGTAAGTAAACCAGCTTTTCTTTGATCTAGGAAATTGTTAGTTGATTTGAATGTCAATTAAATATGCTGCTGTCATACTTCAGAAGACACAGAGCCAGTGTCTCAGGATAAAAAGTTACTTAGCTGAGGGTGTTTTTCAGTTTGGGCTATTTTTGGTTGGTTGAGGGTTTTTGGTTTGGTTTGGGGTTTTTTGTACTGAGTACAGGGTAGGGAAAACAGACACAGATTTCAATTGTTTGCACATGCTGCCAGTGTTGTCCTTCTCTGGATTGTTTGAATTAATGGTTTTTAATTTGTAGTTCCTGAAGTTATCAGTATTAGCTTTAAACTGAGAAACTTTTCTGGTGCTGTTATTCTCCTTAGCTCATATCTTAGAAAATTTGCTATTCTATGCTTTTGTTTGCAGCTACCCTTTCATTTGTCACTGCTTTCTTTGTTCTTTTACAGCTTAATCTTCCTTCCTCTAGCAGCTGTCTTACACCCCATGAGGAGGTCATTAATACTGCCTAGCAGTGAAAGCATAATTGAGCTACAAAGAGCTTAATCCCCTGTTTATTCAAAGGAGTTATTGACTTGGTTTCTAGTTTCTTCTGTTGAGAAGGCTAAACAATAAAGGAACTTAAAATGTTTATGTAGTCAAGACAGACTTTAGCTGCGGATCAATAACAAGGTCTCTAGCCAGATTGTATTGCCAAGTGTCCTTTTGAAAATTTTAACTTGCTTTGGTATGATTGGAAAATCAGCATTGAGTAACACTGTCAAGCTTATTGTTTGCTGTACGAGACTTATCATGAAAAGTTCTTCTGAAGCAAGTAACAATGAACCAAGCAAAAATCACAAAACGTTAATATTTAAATTAATGTTTGATTTTCTTTCTCAGCTGCAGGTTTTTTACTGACCTAAAACTTAGTCAAAAACTGAGTTTGCTGGAAATTAATTTTTCTCAAAAGTTGTCAAATTATTTGAACAGAGGGCATACAAGCATTAGTTGCTTATCTGTGTTCTGTGGAATGGTGTGTAAAGGTGGCCTGTAAGTTTATTTGCAGAACACTGTATATGTATGATAAAGTTATTAATAGAACAATAAATGAGAACGAATAGAGTTTCTAGTACTTGATGATTTGCTTGAATTCTTAGCTGAGTGTTTGAAATCTAGTAGGAATCTTCCTTAGAAAAAACTGCCTGTGACTAAAGTAGCTGATAACTTGTCAAGGGAGAAATTGCGCAGAAATTCAGTTACTCTCATTCCTTTCATTGAGAAATTAGACTGTCACTGTTAAAGAGTCCAGGGAAGACAAATGAAATAATGCTTGTTTCTAGTCTATTAAAAAACTTCCAAAGTTGCTATACTAGGGGAGAAAATGTCTTGCAGCTGTGGAATGGAAACAAATAAATTATTTTTCTGAGTCTAAAGTTCCTATTTCTTTCTTCTTTTTGTGTAATAGTTTTTCATGGTGATGTGTATTGTGTACGTATTCTTTGGGGTTCTGTGGCTTGCGTGGTCAGCCTGCTACTGGCGGGATCTCCTGAGGATCCAGTTCTGGATTGGTGCTGTTATCTTCCTGGGAATGCTCGAGAAAGCAGTTTTCTATGCTGAGTTCCAGAACATCCGCTACACAGGCGAATCCGGTAGGTGGCAGTTGCATTGTGCGGGATAATTGGGGGGGCATAGCGCTAATGGCTTATGCTGAATCGGGGTGGCAGATACATATGAACTATATGACTGTTTCAAAACAAAGAACAAGGAACCAGAGTTTCTGTATTTTTTACATGTTGTAAACATCATGGTCTGTGTTCTTCTAAAGCTAAAATGCTGTTGCTTTTTCTGACTACTGAGTGTAGTGACTTAGGTATATAGAATACAACATTCTGCACTGTAGTGCTGGCTTGAAAGGTTAAAATAGGACTTGGTCACTGTAGCTTGTAATTAATTTCTCACAATTGGTGTTGTCCTTGAAAGATACTTTGAAACTCCTTGTTCAACATGACAGCATTGTAGATAACTCTTAGTATTGAATCCATAGCCTCAACATCCATCTTAAGAGATTCCGTTCATGTAAAAACTCTTTTACTCTGGATTTGAGCTTTCAGGCTGGATGCATGCAAATGAAACTCTGCATGTAAAATGTCATTATGACTTTGCTAATTGGCCATACCCATGGTGCAGAAGGTTTTGTTGGTTGACTTGTTTGGAAGAGTATCTTGACTGGATGTAAAATTTTTCTGTAGCTTATTTTTTATGCCAAGTGACCTATCTTTTCTGAAAGCTAACTCTAGATGTAGGTAGTAGAGAGATTATACACTTTAATAGACTAGTTTTTATGTCTGCTCTCATACTAAAATTGCATGCAGTAGTTAATAAAAGATAAATTATATTTGAATGACCTAACTTCCTCCTCTTTGCTTTTGGTAGTTCAAGGAGCAGTAATACTGGCAGAACTTCTTTCAGCTGTGAAGCGCTCGTTGGCTCGAACTCTGGTCATCATAGTCAGCCTGGGATATGGGATAGTCAAGTGAGTAATTCTGTTATGGGTTTGTTGTATTCTATTTAAAGGGTTTTCACTACTGGTTTTTAAGAATTTAGGGCAGTATTCATCTCCCTGTACTTTGCTTGTTAAAACTTAAGTGGTTAGTTAAGTGCTCTGAAGATATAGACTTCTTCACTAGTAAACAGAGACATAGAGTTCCATGCTGTGATTACTCTTTCCATCTACTTCTGTGTGCTGCTGTAGGGTGGGTTCCTGAGCCATTGTTGATATGCTCCGCTGACTGGAATGGGAGCCTTATGGGCCTGCCTTCTGGGTGAGGGGGAGCTTTATAAATGGGGTAGGTCAAGAATCACTGATAGGGGAGGGGATTTGCTTCAGTAAGATTGCGGTTCATTTGTCTGTCCACAGCTGTATTAAGTGGTAAAAACACATGCTAGATGGTAGTGGGAATTTTTGGCAAGTGTGGGTTTTCCCTGGGAACTGGTGAAGAAGTGGGATGAGACTTAGCAAAATGGTCATAAAAAGCTGAACAGGTTAAGTAAGAAACAAGACTGTTGCCAGTCTCTCCGTTAGTCACATCATACCATAGAACAGAATGAATAGTAAGTTTTAAGCACCAAAATCATATTTCTGGGTCTAGATGTGGCTTGTTACAAGGACCTTTTATTCATATGCTTCATACCGTATGTTTAGATTCAAGTTGACATGACTTCACTTTTTGTTCCCCATTTAATCTGAATTTCACTTTATTTCCCACAGACCTCGCCTTGGAGTGACTCTTCACAAAGTAGTTATGGCTGGAGCCCTTTATCTCTTGTTTTCTGGCATGGAAGGTGTTCTTAGAGTCACAGGGGTCAGTAATAATTGCTTGAATTTTCCCATATGCCACAGACAGTATTGGCTATATTTACTTGTGTGAACAGCTGCTTTCCCCCTACCCTCCCCAACAACAACCAACCCAAATTCCTATGCTCCAGTTTTGGAGGCTGTGCCTGGGGAAGTGTGTGTGAGTGGTGCTACTGGATTCGTTAAGTGCATCTTGGGATGTAGATTTCTGTTATTCTGTTTTGGGGATAAAGTATTTAACCTGTCATATATTTGGTACTTTTCCAGTTTTTCTATGACACTGTGGCTCTGATAGCAAACTTGGCCCTGTCCATGATTGATGCCTGTATTATTTTGTGGATATCCTTTTAAAAACTGCAGAATGCTGCAACCTTTCTCATAGCTTATTATTTCTGTCTTACATGTAAAAGGAATAAAAGATGTTTCGCTTGTTTCTGTTCAGGCTGTGATAAGTTTATGATGTACGTGCAAAGGCAAGTTTTACGTTTTTAGTCAAACTCATGGTTCGCAGTGGAGCTTTCAGTTAATCCATGGATAGTGTAAAAGATTTAATTACTCCATCTCTAACAAGCTAGTTGCTGGTTTTCTGTAATGGAAGTGGCCAGAGGAATTAATCACAGCAATTGCCTCAGCAGAGACTCCTTTTAACAGTGCTAGGTTGACTTATTCTGGAAAATTGCTTCTTGCCTTGCTGGTGGAGAACTAAGAACCGACAGTGTGGTATTGTCAGTTCCTCTCTGTACGTTGAACTAAACTCTTGGTTCAGGTCCTCTGTTTCTGTATCAAAACTTGGGGGTGTTGTGGTGGCATATTTGTGGTTTCTCATAAAACAGGCTGACCCTCCTCACTTCTCTACTTTGTTTTCTATTCGGTTTGTTCTTATTGGCTCTCTCTTTGTCTCCAGGCCCAGAATGATCTTGCCTCCTTGGCTTTTATTCCCCTGGCTTTCCTAGATACTGCCCTGTGCTGGTGGATATCCTTCACTGTTTTACTTGATGGGTTGTGTTTCCTTTTGAATTTGTTTTTTTGAGTCTTTTTTTTGCTGAACTTAATTTTTTTAAAATAAGATCCAAGTATGTATTTTCTTCTACTTCTGGTAAAGGTTATAGAAGTTCTGTAATTGAGTGTTCAGCTAAGCTTCTGCTGCCTATTGCTTACTTGGTTTTTGTTGAACTGGATGTGTCTGTGTAGAGCTGCTCCAGAATATAGTCTGTCTGTTATCAGTCTCATTGTTGAGTATAAAGTAATTTGTTCTAGTGTAGCATGTCATGGCACCATAGCAGTAGCCTTTGAAGAAATTACTCAGTTTATGTTTTGGGGAGAAGGTTGCTTAGCAACATCAAACCTAAAAGTCTTTCTGTAAAATTTGAACTAGTCTTGAAGTAAGTGACAAAATGAGACAGTGTCTATTTTTTGGTGTCTTGACATCTTCATTCCAAGCAACCATAATCTTGTGTGACTGTAGCAGCTGACATCAAGTGCTGAACTTGTGTACAGCAAAATCCCTGCAAAGTGTTCTTAGTGAAAGTCAGTCACAAAAATTCTATTTAAAATGTGAATAGCTTGCTGCCCAGCTATGACAACTACAGTTCTTCCCTATCATGATGTCTCTCCTAACCACTTGTTTTGTCACTGTGGAAATAAAAGAAAATGTGAAGGCACCCATATGCATTAAATAGATTTTAATTAATTTCTAGTTCAGATTTGACTTTCCATTTATCAAAAGCACAGCCAACTCTTTCCTGAGGGAATGGGCCATACTCCAAAATAGATATTTGGATACCATCCTTGTGTGACAACAGTTATAGGTATAGATGACTAAATAACATGAAAAGGACAGATTTTGCTCTCTAGTACCTTTGTCATAGGATGAATCTTTTCTTCTACTGAGAATGGTCTATTTTTTGGGGGGCTAAATGTGTGATTGAGGCAGCTGTTGATCATAAGGTCTGTGCCTTCCTAAGACTGTGACCAGCTTGTCCCTTCAGAGACTTTTCCTTGACTTTCCATACATATTCATCAGCTTAACTCAAACAATGAAGCTGCTGAAACTTCGAAGGAATGTTGTGAAACTCTCTTTGTATCGACACTTCACCAACACACTCATCTTGGCAGTAGCAGGTAAGAAGAAAATTATTCCAGTTAAAGAAAACCACTTTTCATTTCCATATAGGACTTGATTTGGTCACTAGAGCAAATTTCTAAGTTTGGTGACCTTTGTGTAAGAACAATCAAAATTATTGCTCTTTCTGACACTTGACCCATTTCTAACAGTGGGTATTTGCCAGCTGTTATGTCGGTATTTCAGAGACAGTGGATTATTAGTCCTGATGTTAATAAGATCAGTAGTTCTGTGCAGCTCCTCTAACAGAGCACTTCAGTCCCACTTCAAGCTGCCAGGGGCAAAAGTTTATTACTACCTTATGCTGTTAACTTCACAGAGATACTTTTTGCCAAAATCGCAGTGTCACTGTATACTATGGGATTTTTAAGATGTCTGAAGATCAGAGTGATTCTTGGAAAAACTATTCTTAGTTGTTAACATAATGCCCTCTCTATTCTGGAAGAATACAAATTGAGTTTCTTTTTCCATTTATATGTGATGAACTGCATTTCAAGAATAAATTTGGTGGTGCTTCCTGGTTCTCTGCTATCAATGCAATGAGCAGAAAACTTCTAAAGACCGTGCTTTTCTCTTTAAGCAAACAAGCAGAAAAGTACATTCCTTTTGAACAACAGCTGTGATGAAAGTCCTTTCAGCACCTGGAGTCATCTTAAAATACTTTAGTGGAGGGAGTCTCTTCTAAAACTGTGGTAAGAGCATAGTTTGAGTGTTAGAACTATTGTGGATCAGGATCTGAATGCTTAAGGCATTCAAGCAGATCAGATTGTTCAGTTATTTCAAGGTCAGCTTTACTTGTCAAGTGATAATGAAACCATGGTTTGAATGCTAGATAAAAGTGATATAAGAATAATGAGTAGGTATTAGGAGTTGGCTAAATACTGCATATTTGATTTATGCTTTGTGTCTGTGAAGAAACATGAGTAAAATATACTGGTCTATGCCTAAATTTCTTCTAAGGTCAGTGCAATAGATCCATCTCCTGTTTTCCAAAACTATGAAATTGAATTTCAAGACTTCAGTATTCAGGTCTTTGATCTTTGTTTGGTCCTGTTAGTGGGGTATTTGAATTGGCATCTTTTGTAGTAATAAGCAGCTTGTTTGTTTGAATATTGCAGCATCTATTGTATTCATCATCTGGACGACCATGAAGTTCAGGCTGGTGGACTGTCAGTCGGTGAGTTTATATTAAATGCTTTCTACAGTTGCTGCCTCTTGATAAGTTTACATTTGGCAGTGAGATTGCCACATGGCACCACAGGCTAAAATTCTCACTGTTGTAGGTAATTAGCCTCTTTGACAGATGCCTGTAGTTCAGCCTTGGAAAGAGATGAGGATATGAAATTTCTTGCTTCACAACATTTTTCATTTGTGCTGCTGTTTTTCTTGACAGGACTGGCAAGAGCTATGGGTGGATGATGCCATCTGGCGTTTATTGTTTTCAATGATCCTTTTTGTCATCATGATTCTGTGGAGACCATCTGCTAACAACCAGAGGTTCAGCTTTTCTTACCTCTTCCTAAAAATACTGGGTTTTAGGAATGCTTGTTTATTCAAAGAAGTACTGGTGGGTGAATTTTAGTTGCTGTACACTGATCAATAAGGATACTAACCAGTGTGTATAAGGAAAACTAAACCTAGAGAAGTCACATACATAAAATCCAGTTTCTTCCTGGTGCTCAACTCACTTAAAAAGAAGTGACTCTTGATTATGTAGTTTAGCATTGGTCTTGAAAATAATGAACTACACAGAATAATCAAGCCATGTGCATGTTGAGGTAACGTATCTCTTGGGAGACAAGAGATAGAATACTAAGATAGCTTTCAATCTTTCACTTCTAAAGGTTTGCTTTCTCACCACTTTCAGAAGAGGAGGAGGATGATGAACAGAAGGAGCCAATGTTAAAGGAAAGCTTTGGTAAGAAAAAAAAAATTTCCACCCAATTCCAGTGTTGAAAATACTTCTGTGGAGGAATGTATCTTGCTCTCTGGCAAAAATGTTATTACTGCAGGAAATCAGATTCAATTGTCATTGATACATGGAGTTCTAGAGGAAACACTGGCTTTATGTTTAGTGTTTACATGGCCTGTTTTATTCTGGGATTTTCCATTCACACTGAAAGCACTGCTACTGCTGTGGTTGCTTTGCCATGTCCAGTGGAGTTTGTTTGATTAAATATGTCATGCCTTTGGTTTTAATCCAGTTGTGATGACAAGGATCTCTTGGATATTGTTGCTAGGCAGTAGTTTAGTGTGTGGTTCTCTTAAAATCCCATTTAAGAATTTTAATTTATTATCTGTTCTCCGAACTCTGAACTCTTCTTCATTTTCTTTGTTGAGGCTGAGCATAGCAATGTCCAGTGTAAATGTAGGAGTGAATATTTTTATTCATGAAATTGTCTGCTGTAATGCCTCTCCTTATAAGCTGTGTAAAAGGTAGGGTCACATGTCTACTGCTGTCTGTCCACAAATCAGTTATGCTGGGATGTATCAGTGCTGTTTGGTTTAAGAGCTGAGAAGTGTGTAATCCATTAGGTGCATTTAGCAAACCAGCTCTATCTGGCTGTCTGCCAGGCTGGGAGATGCACGTTGCTTCTCAGCTTTTAAGGTAACCAGGTGGCTGGTCAGCATTCAGTAGGCAAAATAAACTTTGGGAGTTGCCTGTGTCACAGAACTGAGGCTGGAAGGGACCTTTCGAGGTCATCCTGTCCAAGGTCCCTGTTCAAGCAGAGTCACCCAGAACACATTGCCCTGGACCGTGTCTAGATGGCTTTTGAGTATCTTCTAGGGTGGAGATTCTACAACCTCTCTGGGAACTGCGTCTGAGTTCTATGCTGTGTGTGGTTTAAATTAAAGGACTAGAAATTTATATTTCCTAGGTAAAATGGTAAAATTCAGGAAAAACTGTGTACTCCGCCTGTCAGGGAAAAATACTACAAGCCTTTCAAAGGGAAAGCAGTCTAAATCATTAGCTTGTCTAACTCTGTCTCTTTGATTCTGATGAAATATCCTAAATGAACACTCAACACTTTCACTTACAGTCTATGAACAATTATAATTCAGTTACCACAATCTTTTTCCTTCTTTTGTCTTCAGAGGGAATGAAAATGAGAAGTACAAAGCAAGAACCAAATGGGAATGTAAAAGCAAACAAAGTTGTGAGTATGACCTCTGTACTTCGAAGAACATAGATTCATCTCTTCTTTGTTTAGTGCCATTAGTAGCACACAAATATGCCAACTTTTGAGCCAATAAATGGGAGCTTTTTGGTTTGCTTCAGAGTGTGAATGAGTCAAAGTATCATAAGTTAACACAGTACTTTTGAAATAAAGTAAATAAAGTTTCTCATGAGATTTCCTGTAAACACAGTGGGAACTTTAGAATTCAGTCTGTTTTTTAGGAATGTTTCCACAATTAATATAGATTGAACTGTATGATACGATATTCTGATAGTGCTTAATACATGATTTTAACAAGTTTGTCAGTCTGAGAGGGAGGCTGAGCCGTATTTTAAATAACTTATCCTCTGGTTTTGAGATTTGTGATTCATTACATGCATGGGGTGATGTGTATATTTTTATGTACCTCCCTAAATACTTTGGGGGAACATGGATTTTTTCCATGTGGCTTATAAGCAAGATGTTTTCACATTCATCCAGGAGGCTGAAAATGTGTCTTGGAATCTTTTCATAGAACTCATGCATAAATTTAAAAGTGGAAAGAACCTGCAGGAATTCATTATAATAACAATCGTATTTTAGTCATTTGCATTGTTTTTCTCAAAGGTTGGTTGCAGCTGTATACTACCTGAGGATAGATAAGATGGAAATCAAACTTTCCTATTTGGGAGGGGATGGTGGTGAGGACTGTTAGAGAGTTCACAGCAAGTGGGTGGGTTTTTCTTTTTTTTTTTTTCCTTGAAATGTGTTTTCTCTAATCCAGAAATCCAATTGAAGGGGTTTTTTTTGTGTTTGTTTGTTTTTAATTTTTTAACTGACATTATAAATACATTGGTTTTTGTCAAGCAGGTTGAGAAGAAAAAAGCTTGCATATGACAGCATTGTGGGAAAACTGACTTTTGTTTTCTCTTTAATTTCTGTACCTGTAGCAAGAGGATGACCTGAAGTGGGTAGAGGAGAACGTTCCTTCATCAGTGACAGATGTGTGAGTATTTTTATAGTCACAATAAAGGCAGGTTCCCTGCTCACAGAAAGACATTAGAATGCCTTACTGTTTGTATGCTGCATGTCCATGGGCAGAGGATGGGTTCAGCCTGGCACTGGCTTCTGACCCCTCAGTGTGATTGCACTTGGCTGTGTGCAGGCTGCTGGGGTTGGCCACAGGCTGACTTCAGGAACAGCCTCTTGGAATGTGAAACCGTAGACTGATTTGCACTTCACTAAAGATAAGACAGTATACATAAATCTAGAAAACAAAGAACAAACAAATCCTCTTTTTAGTGCTCTGAAAAGACCTTTGCGTATCTTGCTGAATGTAAACCACGGAATAATATAGACCAGTTTTCAGCTTTATTTGGAACATCTGTTGTCATTTTTGTGCTTGTGGTAATGTAGTCAGCTATGTACTCTGTCTATATCTCTTCTGCTTTTAATAACTTTTACATGCTAGAGGTGTCGGTGCCTGTGTCTACATTTTTCATAACAAAACCGAAGTTCACAGATTGTTCACAAATTTGAACAGGTAATTTTGGCAGAGGCTCTGGATTGAAGAACAAAACTTTGCTTGAATTTAGGTAAAGACAAGAAATTAGATGAAGTTTTAAGAGAAAAAGTAATGTATTTTCTAAATTGAATTTGGTTTTCTCAGTTCTAATACTTTTTTGGAGACTGATAGGATTCCTTAAGAAAAAAAGGACTAGACTGATGTTAGCTAGGAAAGGGCACTCTGAGGTACTCTGCTGCAGGCTTTTCTGTTTCTGAGAGTGTGATCAGGGTTGCAAAGGGCCAAGATCCCAATAGGTGAGAGATCTATTGTAGCTGGGAAGGCTAAAGTACCAGTGGAACTTGTTTGACTTCTGGGACATGTTTTTACAACATGGTCCCATATTGTGCATGTCTTCAGTGCAGTTCAGCAGTGTTCCTGTGTGAATGAAGCAGCTTATTTCATGGCAACTTGGAAATTGTTCAGTTGGTAACGAGAAGCATAATAAAGAGGAATTTTAAAACTGTGAAGGTCATTGGGTCCTTGAGCTTTTTGTGCGTCTTTCTGTAATTTCTGTTAAATTGAAAGAGCGGTCCTCATTGTTTCTTTTCTGTGCCCTAAAAAGCAACATAAGATTAAAAATGATTGTCAATATGCTCTTCGTATATGCTCTAATTATTTTAATTTTTTTTCCCCTACTGCAGTGCTCTTCCAGCTCTTCTGGATTCAGATGAGGTCAGTAAAGAAATCTTCAGTTCAAATTAGTCTTCTGACATGCCAGGGGAGTCATGAGTCAGCTGATAAGGTCTTGACTTATTAGGACTGGACTCTGATCATATCAGTGCAACAGTAAAATACTACAAGAGGGGAAGTACAGTAGGAACAACCATGATACAACTTCTTAGAATACAAATGTATTCTAAATGTGTATTCTAAAATTAGTGGCTTATCTGCTGTGTAAGTTTGACTCCTGACTTAAAACGCATATGAGTGTCATTTGCGGTGAATGTGCATGTTCTGAATAACGTAAATCTGCTGGGGAAAATGACAAGATTGGGTATTTTATTTTCCAGGAAAGAATGATTACCCACTTCGAAAGGTCCAAAATGGAATGAAGGAATAGCTTTTTGCTCTTGGAAGTGAAGACACCTCTTTTAAAGTTGCTTGGTGGAGCAAGTGCATCCTGCTGATTTGTCTCTTGATCTCAGCATTGAAAGTTTGACGCTCTAATGTCATGGAGGGTGTCTTGCTGTGGAAGAAGTTCACAAGGACATTATAAACCTTCTGGAAATTTGAATTTAAAGTTGCTGCAAGTTTGGATTTTTAAGCAATTGACATGTGTACTATTCCAGCACCTTCTGTAACTTTTCAAATATTTAATCTGTGAAACTAAAATTCCTAATGTCTGCTTGAGGAGTTTATATTTCAGTGTTACAACTGACACTTAGAGGTGAACTGCCTGTACCTTTTTGGGGGGAGAGTGGGGACAGATAGAAATAAGCACTGAAGAGACAACAGGCCCATTTTCTGGTAGATAACAACTGCTGTTGTGTGTCATGTGTCCAGTATGCATGAGAGTTTTAGAGAGAAGCTCCTGTTGATGAAGAAAATTAAGATGCCAGAAGGGAAATATTTGGAAAAGTTACAGTGATATGAGTTCTTAACAAAATCAAGTGCAATTTTATTCATAACACTGTGTATGAAAGATTTTCTATTTTAAATGCCATTGACCTGTAGGTAACAGCTGCCTAGAGCTAACACTCGCTGTTGTGGCACATCTCATTGCCGGCAATGTGGTGAATGCCTGGAAAAATGATTTGCCCCTACCTTTCATGTGTTGCATGATTTAATTTAAAAAAATACCCCAACAAAAGCAAACATCACCAGAACCACTCCTGCAGTACTCCACAAGTGCTTGACTACATGTTAAGCAGATATTAACTGGATGTTTCAGCAGAACTCGTCTCCCTTTACATGTAACATCTCCCACCAAGAAGTTGACACTCCTCTATGAGAAGATGGCATTGCTTTCTAGGGGTGGGAGCACTGCCTGCCTTACTTGAAAGACGATTTATGGGAAGTCCACAGAGCTGGGATAGTTCTGTTCCCAGTGTCTGTTTAGAATTGCTTCCCATGTAAGTGATTTGATGATGGGCTTTCCTGTCCCAACTGGTCCCTGTGGCCAAGAGGTACTCTGAGATCACTGTGTTTCAGTCAAAGTTGCAGGTTTCTATTCTGTATAATTGCATTTTGTTTCTTTTGAAATGAAAAAGAGCTTTTGGACAATGTTCTGTTTTTTGTTTGGCTGCAACAGCTAAAGTTGCAATAACTTCCTCATGCAAATCTGTCATGGACTGTATGACAAAAGCTCTAATTTGACTTCATAACCTTTAAAACTGATGATAAGGAGGCAAGCAGCAGCTGGATATCTAGAAAGCAGATGTGGCTGCTGCTGGAACAGCACATAGTGTCAGCTTTTCTAGTTCTTCTCTCATAGCTATGTCAGCAGAAGTGAACATGTGCCTGTACTTCATTCATTCCACTGTAAGGTCTGGTAGCTTAGCTGTAGCTCCTCTTTATCAGCAATTCAAGCTGAAACATGGCACTTTACAGTACAGTAGCTGAGGCACAAGGACATAGTTATCTTCTGCTAGCTGTGCTGTGGGGAGGGCAGATGGGCAGAGAAAAAAAGCTGTGGCTATAGCACCTCACTGCTTCTGCAAGGGTTGCTGGAGCTCTTCCACCATCCTCTTCAGGCCACAGACAGAATCTTTAATTAGAAAACACTTCTAATTTGCTATGCTTAATTGATATAGATGAAAAAAATATTACCTCCATGTCCTTTTGGGAAGAGGAAATTCTGTGAAATAAAGCTACACAAAGCTTGCTATTTAATTTTTTTTGTTTTGTTTTCATTTTTAAAGAAATCCTATTGTTTTGGGTTGTTTGGGTTTTTTGAAGCAAATAGGTAAAAATGTTCTCTACTGGAAGCACAAAAGTTTGTATGTACTATTTAATAAAGGCTAGGCAAAGAGTAGAAAGGCTTACATTGTGTCCTTCCAGTTTCTTATTCCCTCTTCTCTCACATGAGGAAGTGTTACCACCTTCACAAAGCTGCCTGATTTTAGCTCTTTAGTCCATGGTATATATAATGCAGTTATTCCCAACGGTTCTTTTTAAGATTGAAAATAAAGTGGAAGTCTGTAATTTGAAAAGCTAATGGAGATAGGGCAAATCATAAATTTCTGTGAAAAAGTAAAGGAACCAACCAGTTTTCCTAATTGTATTCATAGTTTGTTTTAGTTTTGAAATTATTAATTATAGTAGAAGCATGGTGCTTTCAGCCTCTGACTCCAGGGGTCTTAGGCAATCCTTGCAGCCTTCTACCCTTCCATTCTTGTACTTCCTTCCTGCAGTATTTGAAGTTGTCCTGAATTCCACAGGGAGCTTGTTGACCCCTTAGTTAGCAATATTTGGTGGGTTTTTTTTTTCACTTGTTTAGCAGAGTTTCTGTGTTCTTCTGCTAGGAAGTAGCATCTGCTTCCTAGCCTACAGCAGATGTGTGCGGGGACTTGTTTGCAGTCTTTGGGAGAATTGTGTGGGCTATGGCATTGTCACTGCAGGAGAGATGGCAGTGGATGAGATGTGGGTGAGGAGCAAAGGGTGTGTTTGCAGGTTGCAGCAAGGTGGTCTCTCCCTCAATAGCATGTTTGGTCAGGTATGTTGGTCTACTGAGGGATCTTTGGCTCTTCTGAAACCTGATTTTGCTCCTAAAGACATACTGGCTCCATGACTGGGAAAAACTCAGGAGAACTTCAGCGCGCTAGCTTGTTAGAATGCTTGAAACCAGAAACCCTGCAAGTTGTTACCTTTAATGATGTAGTCAGGGAAGACAATTCAAATTTATACCCAGTCTTTCAAAAACAAAACCATGCAAACTGTTCTGAAGACTTGGTGAGCTGGAGGGAGAAGAGGTATACTCTTATGTCTGAGATCTGCAAGAGTTCTTCAAGAAGCTGTCCGTAATGTTCTACTTGCAGAAAAAATAAATGACAGGAGTATTTTAAGAGTTCTCGTGCCGATTAATTCTGTGTGGATTTGTTGGTTTTTTTGTGAGAAGTAGCTGTTGGAATTGTAGCGTATATGTGCATACCATACAGAAAATCGGAAACAATGAAGAAGATGATGTTGACCAGTGTTTCCTTAAGGTGACAAGGTGTCCCTGCTAGGAACTCCAAAGGAGGGACTGAGTAAGAGATCACAGGCTGTGGTAAAGAAATGCAAGAGGCTTGATAGGCACAGAGTGAGTCAGGATCATAAGACCTAGGGAAGGTTATGTTTATCTTACTCTGCAGATACAGGGGTGTGTGAGTTGGTGGGCTTTACTTATCCTCGTGTTCACTTTATATGGCATTTTATGTTGTACGCTACGTTGTAGAGTGTCAAGAGGGTAATACTTCACAAATCATTTGCTCTCTGGACTACAACCATGTGAAGTCATTATTCCTTTCACTAAACTGGTGTCATGTCCCTTTTGTAGGGATCCTAGATCAAAGAGACCAGCTACATGCCTGAGCCATAGCACCTTTGGCAATTTTCAGTTTCGCTACCTGTGAAGGGGGATGTGAATTAGGACAATTTTGTGCTTTAGGACAAAATGTTTATTCCTGAGCAGGAAAGAAGTTGGATGCAAGAATGCCATGCTTGTTCTCCCATTCCTGTGCTTTGATCTTCCAGGACAGAGCATCCTCAGTTCCTGTTTTCTAAAAGTGGCCCTGTTGGTAAATATGCTTGGAGAGTTTCATCCCATGTGCTTTTTGAGTTTGGTTTAGTTAGCTTCTATGTCAGTGATGGTGAATGTTGCACCTCTCCATGACAAACATAAATGCAACTGTGGCCGATTCTGGAAGGGACAAACTAACAAGAAAGGTTTCCTCCTGGAGACACAAATTCACTGGCCAAGTTGATAGAGTAAGTTCATTAAAGTAAAACTTATGACCTCAAAAAATAGACATTTGCTTGTAAGGTACGCCTCTCTGTTCTCATCTGGTTGCTGCAGGTTATGCAGGTCAGTTTTTGCAGTTGCATCTCGGGTGCCTTTCCTACTTTTGTTGCACCGTGTCATACTTTCTCTGGTTTATGGTAGCCAATGGCAACCGGCACTTCTTGTAGTGACGTTTTGGGGAAGACGAGTGTTTCCTACAGTCTGTCCCCTTTTCGGGCTGTATGAAGATACACAAGGGTTATGTCAAGGTCTCCTCGGTACCGTGCCGACCCGCGTTTCCCGTTGGGGCCCGAGCCTCCGGGGCGGGCTGTTTGATGCCGACGCGGAGCCCCGTTTGTGGGGCTGGGCCAGGGCGCCGTTGCTGGTGGAACGCCCCCGGACAGTGCCAGCACCCTCGCGGGGCCGGCGAGGCGCCGGAGGGACAAGCGGAGCGGGCTCAGCGCAGCGGGCGGGGCGGTGCCGGGACAAGCGGGGCGGGCTGAGCGCGGCGGGCG
>WEKY01038020.1:30178-48431 GCA_013390045.1 Picathartes gymnocephalus | reverse complement strand
CGCCCCCCGGGGCCGGGCGTGCCGGGGCGCGGGAGCTTCTCCCCGTGCCCCGGGGGCGCCGGTGGTCGCGGGCCCCGCTGCCCTGCCCGCCCGGCCGCAGCCCCGCTATGCGGGAGGCTGCCAGGGCTCCCGGGGCTGTAGCCCTGTGCTACCTACTTTCTCACTAAAAAAACATTCCCAGTGTTTTGATTTAGATTTATTTTGGAGGGGTCGGTGGTGTGTTGAAGTCTTAGATTTCGAATATGTTTGCTCGTTCTAGTGATATGTAATTGTGGGTTATATTTTTGGGCATACTTGAGAGTCAAGGTTTTGGTCAGGTGACTGCGCCAGCTGTCCTAATGATTAGGCTTGATAAGGCTTTTCAAAGCCTTGAGCAGGTGCCGTCAGATGTACTACCATCATGCAAAATCGGCAATTACAAAAGCTCCACATTCTATGGACTTTTGTCCCGATTAATTGTTTTAAGAATTATATCCTGAATTATTATGTCCCTGTTATACATGGCTTGTTTATGGAGTTATGTACTGGAGAGGATGTGAAGATAGTTTGTTCCGGCATTGCAGCTTTTGTCTTTTTCTCTCTTCGAAAGCGCTTATTTTGCTGAACTAGGAAAAAAAGTCTAAACATACAGACTTACAGCAGTATGGTTTTGTAAAAAGACGTAACTCTGTCTCTACAATGTTTCTACCAACTAGTAGAAGAAAGGTCTTGCAGGAAATTAGATTTTATTAAAATATAAGTGTCTTTGGTGATGAGGGAGTAGTAGATGTAGAAAGAAGTATTTGTGTATGCTGCTTTCCTCTATGATGTTCAGTGAGGAAGAAATTCGGTCATGTTTCATGACCCTGCAAAAATTTTGTGCCTTTTGTATGGTGTAAATACTGTAAAGAGGAAGAGTCTGAAACGGTGCCATAGAGTTTATATATAAAGGCCCTCTTTTATAAATCTTGAATGATTCTTGGTTATCCAAGCAATCTAAATGTCACCTAAGCAAAGCTGGCACTGTCCTTCCAAACATAGCTGACTATTTCAGAGAGACGCTGTAAAAACCTGACTGTTAAAAAAACTAACAACCAAACCCACGTAAACTCCTTGTTTTTCTTTCTGACAGTACTTCCCATTATGTAGCACTAGTCCTCTTGGGGAGATAATGATGTCTGAAGAATAGTTTATTGTCTCTCTTGATTGCACACAAGATGCAATGGTTTGCTTCTTTACTTTTGTATGAACTAGTGGAATGTGATAGCTAGGCTGTTTATTCTGTTTTACTGCCTGATCTTTGGCTATCCTCTCCGGAGAGTTAAAGCTGCTTCTGTGCACTTCCACTGGAGAGATGATAGGGGTCTTGTGTAGTCACTACAGTGAAAGTCCTTTGGTGTTTGAAGCACCTTTCCAAGTGTTCTTATAAATGCAACATAGCCCCATGATAGGCACTGTGAAGAAAATTAGCTCTACCCCAGCCAAAATCAGCACAGCTGTGAAGGGCAGTATTTGCTGAACTAATTAGACACTTTTTCTCCTGTCTTTTTAGAGGAATGGCTCCTTGTTGGTACCAAACAAGGGCATCTTCTGCTTTACAGGATCAAGAAAGACATTGGTAAGTTGATTTTAAGAATGGCACAAAAAGTTTATTATGTCATTTCCTGCACTTTAGCGGCTGTAGTTATTTTAACACAAGTGTGATTAATTGCTGATTTTTTCCTGTATAGAATTTCACGTATGTAAAGTATGTTTTATTTCAGTTTTCTCTGTGTTTAAATTTATAGTAAGCTACTGTAATTTTTATCAATACGGTGCACAAGTATGTGTAAAAGCAGTGCAGTGTGCCAGTTGCCAGAGTTTTGATATATGTCATCTTTTAATGAAGGATTGGATTAGTGAAAAAGCGGTTATATTCAGTGGATCCATGAGCATCATGGATGGGAAAGAGGGATACCTGCTAACTAGTTCTGTCATGTATTTACTCTTTCCCTGCCTCTTTGGCAGTCTCAAGTGCTCATAGTCTATTCTAGGACTGCCACAGATAAAATTATTCTATTTTTGGTTTGGTTACAATAGAGTTTCACTAAAGAGGTTTGTATTTCACATTACCTGCTATTATGTAGAAACTGATGTTATTGAGTGCAGAAATATTGTGTAGCATGGCAAAGGATAGTAAACACCAAATGTAAATTTCCAGGCTCGTCAGCTCTTGGAATGGTGTTCATTTGTAGCTACTTGGGTTCTAGAGACTGAATTCAGCTTGCTTTTTCTGAAACTTGTAGGCTGTCTGTCCAATTGGAACATTATAGTCTTGAGTTGCTAGTGTCTTCTCTCACATGGTAAATTTCTCCCCCTTTTTTGCATCAATGCCAGGAGAGGTTATGTCATCAGAAAGTGTCTGTAAGTCTTTCTCCCTAAAACTCCTTTTAAACCCTTGTGGTGTAGTGTTTATTCCTTGTCTATTTTGCAGTGATGTGCACTCTAGCAATTTAAGTTGCTGATACTTGATTAGTGTGGCTAAAATCTTTATGGGTATCTTTGTATCTCGGGGTTACAAATTACTTAAATATAATGCTTGTAATGTGAAACTTGGGCAAGGCAGAAATGTAACTATTGTTGAGGCCCTCAGCTGGGTGCAAGAAGTGTAATTTACATTTTCACCTGACTCTGTAGAAGACCCTCTGATGCATTTAGCTATGATGTAGAAGTTAGCACAGATAGGTTAAAGTGCCATTCTTCCAGTGTTAAGTGGCCAAATTTGCTTTCATAATTATTTGTAATTTACTTAGTGTAAGATATATACAGTCATGAGCAACTTCAGTTTACATAGTCTGTCAAATCTTTCTGATAGGTTGCAACAGGTTTGAAGTGACACTAGAGAAATCCAACAAGAACTTCTCAAAGAAGATTCAACAGGTAGGAAGTACCATCTTCTTGATGTGGGGACAGTTTTCAGCCAATAAATGAAATATCAAAGGTACATCTGTAATCTCTGCTATGCTTAACAAAAAAATTTCCCAAAGCTATAGATTCTTCTAGAGGCATAACTGTCAGATGTTTTTGCCCACTCTTCCCATAACAGGAATAAGCTTCTTTTGATTGCTGAAGTAGAAACCAAAGAATTGGAACTTGCAAGGTTTTTTGGCTTTTGTTGGCAGTAGGTCTTCAGTTGTTCTGACTGAGAATATTTGTAAAAATGATGGTAATACACCAACAGACTGTAATGTATTATTTGACTCTCAGATGAAATCCTATAGGAATGTGAATGTAATTCCACTTACTTGAAATGTGAAAGTAAAGTAACTACCAGCCTTGCTGCCATTCTTTTTTTTTTTTTTTTTTTTTTTTTGCAAACTTGCATTCAATGATTATATTAATTCCAGGAAAAACACCTTAAAGATTATGCCTTCTCTTTCAGGATGCAACACTTCATATATGCTTTAGAAATATTTTTGTGCTAGTAACATACCAGTTGTTACAGCTTTTTATACCACCTTAGGTTGCAAGAGCTATGTGCCAGCTTATGAAAAGTGAGTGTAACTGAAAAGAGTTGCAATAGCTGGAGGAAGGTTGCGCATAGAAAACTGCCTTACTGTTCTCATTATTTTGAGATTTTCTTAGACTATCTGTAATCAATCCTTGTTCAGAGTTTTAGTTTATGAATGGAGTCATTAACAGCATTCTCCCTTTCAGATCCATGTTGTTTCTCAATTTAAAATTTTGGTCAGTCTATTAGGTAAGTGAAGACAAGTGTTTTATATTTAATGAGTTCTTCTTGATGCAGTTACTTGCCTGAATGTGGCACCCTTTCCACACACTTGCATAGTAGTCTGGTTATTGAGAAGTCGTTGTATGGAATTTAGCTTTGCATTTTGCAGATGAAGCATTAAGTGGCACAGATTGAGAAGCAGCTTTGCTTGTCTGAAGCCAGCTTGGAGAGCAAAGCGTTAATGCTGATTTGTGATTAGGAATGAAGAAGTGCATGCATGCTCTAAAGTACAAAATATAGTTTGTATTGACATCTGTAAGTACACGTATATGCATGCATGTGTATGCACTGTATGACAGGAACTAAAACTTCTGACCTAATCTGCTTGATGTATCAAGCTTACTGGTGGTGTCTTACACCAGACTCACTTTATATGCAGGTGTGATCTTTCACTGTCTTGTGGAAGATTTAAGTTTGCTTGGCTCTGGCTATCTTTCTTTAAGTTATGATCTTCTAATGTCTTTTTTTGCTTTATGATCTCCTGGCTCTTCCAGCTCCAGCATGTGTAGATTTCTGCTGCTTGTGTCCTTGTGCTTACAAAAACTTGACCACAGTACCCTACATCTTCAGCTGTTCACTTTCCACTAATTTCAGGAGCCAGTTCAAAATGGTCTTTGTTCATGCAATCTTCCATCTTGAACTTGCTCTGTTCTGGCCTGCTTGCTGTCCCTTCCACTCTGCCATCCCCTGCTTGGCTAGCACTTGTTCTCAGTACTTTCCTGTAGTTTTTACCAATGCTGGTGTTACTCTTCTTTTCTGCATTTATTGTATTTGTATGTGCCTTAGAATTTTTCAAATTTTGGGAAAACACTGCTTTCTTGCAGCTCTTAGTTTCACAAGTTCTTTTTATATAAACATAAAATACAGTAACTTACTTGAATTTGCAATGACTCTACATGTATTAAATATTAAATAATAATTGGAGTTTTGTTTGAAACAGAAAATAACATTTACGTCCATGACCTGTTGACATTTCAACAAATCACCACAATTTCAAAGGCAAAAGGTGCATCTCTCTTTACTTGTGATCTCCAGGTAAGGGAAGGAATACAGCTGCACAGATTCCTTACTGTTTGTAATAAGAATTCCTTTTTCCTGTTGCTGTATAGGTTAGGTTTGTTAATTTTGTGTTAGATGAAAATTTCTTCGGTACTAGTGCCTTTTAAAATGAGTACCTACTCCACTTCCTTAAGGCAACAATTTTAAATTATTTTTCTTACTCTGCTTCATAAGATATTTTCCTGTGCCTGTTGTGATTGTAGCTTTTGATACAGAACTTTTGATACAAGATTTCAAAGCCTTTTTGTCCTATACTAACTTTGACTCTTCTTTTTTGAAAGGTCCCCTTAATATAAAAGCCATTTCCTTTCCTTGCATTGCTAGTGTACTAGATCGTCGTGGTCTCCTCCTGCAAGCAATTCTGTCACTGGGTTTTTTTACATTTTTTTCTGTTTATTGGCCCAAGGAGTCCTAGAGCAGTTGTGGTAGATTCAAGCCATAAAATTGTTGTAAGGTTTAACGGTTCTCTGTTCATGTGCTCTGGTTCATTAAGTAACTCATTTCTATTCAAGTGAGTTCCTCAGCCTGCCCATATCATTCAGATACCTTTTTGATAGTTCGAAGAGATGGTCTAGTGCTCTTCATCATTTTTTATTTTTTTGCCCCATGGGAGCTTAGTGCTAACTATTTTCTAGGAAGTACTTGGGGTTTTCTAGACATGAAAACTAATGTCTTTCAAAACACCTTTACATCTGGTCATTGCCAAGTGGCTTGTTGTTTGTGTGTCCAGGCACTTAGCTTTCCTAGTATTTCTTGCCAAGAAACTTCTCCAACAGGTTAGAATATTAGATTATTAATGGTTTTATCTTTTAGTATAACACATTCTTTGTGTTATTCCATTTCCTCACCTCTCCTATACTGCATAGAGTTCCAGCTATTTATCCTAGTTTCAGGGTTGGACTGATAGCTCCCTACTTATCTTCTCATTGTGTGTGTCTGTCTGTATGCCTTTGGTCCTCTTTTATTTATTTTTTTTGTTTCCTTGATGTCACAATCCCTGTCTTTTTTAAATATCCTGCTATCTCCCCCTTCCTTCCTCCCCCTCCCATGCTTCCTTTTTTGGGGAATGCCCTTCTGGCATGGATGAACAAAGCTGCTCTTCAGTGGACAGCTTTGCTTCTAGCAGAGGCTTCTTTTGGCCTTGTCTTACCTTTCTTGCCTGTGTGTGAGTGCCTGTGAGTTAGGCCTGTCTGTTTTCACAGCAATCAGATACAGGGGAGGAGGTGCTGAGGATGTGTGTGGCAGTGCGTAAGAAGCTACAGCTTTATTTCTGGAAGGACAGAGAGTTCCATGAACTACAGGTGAGTTATTTTCTTTCTGTAGCCAGGATGTCTCAGCAGGGAGGGTAACAGTCCCTGTTACTCAGAGCCACTGCTGACTTTCAGAACATTGACAGCTGGTTCTGCAGAGGTTTAAAAATGAAATAGCAAATAGAAGTGAAAATACATGTTTGAAATCACAGTTAATGGCATTAATACAGTTTCATAAGTTAAAATTAAAGTAAGGGCTGTGTCCTATATTTTAATGTTCAGGTTGTAGTACACTTATAAATCAGTGAAATGTATGAGCATGCATGCATACCTTACAAAAACATGGAAGTGGGTGCACTTCTACTCGGAATTTTTCAAGTATGTCACTAAGTCAGAACCTGCTTACTGACAGGTGTAGAGAGCTGCAGTTGTGAATACTGGAATGAGAAAAAAATAACTAATTGAAATGGGTAGAGGCTTTTTCAGCTACAATGCTCTACTAGAAAATTTTCTACGAGAAAATTACCAGCTAACTCAGAGCACACCTCTTTAGTACATGAGGCTAGCCTTTTAGCTGAATACTGTCATTCCTTGAGCAGTAGATGTTGGGCACAGGTGGTGGGGAATGTGGTGCCGACAAGAGAGCAGCCTGTTAATGCTCTGTGTTGCCAGATTTGACTTTTGCTTTTCATTCATAACAACCAGTTTAACCTGTTTTCCTCAGGGGGACTTCAGTGTACCTGATGTACCCAAGTCTATGGCCTGGTGTGAAAACTCCATCTGTGTAGGCTTCAAGAGGGACTATTACCTGATACGGGTAAGATGGGGCTGTGTAATAGTGTTCTAAGAAGATTTGGATAGCAGTAGATACTATGGAGGCTGCTCCTGTGCCTAGGAATTTAGCTAACAGATGTATGAAAAACACCATCTGGTACTCCTGCTATTTGTGGTTTTGGAAAGGGCAGTCTAAGCCTGTCCTTTTAAACTGATACTTCGTCAGGAAGTCATCTTCTGTTTGTTGCTGTTAAGACCAGTATTTGCAGCTCTTGCAGAAAAAAGGAATTGGAGAAGATATATTTTGGTTTGGCAACAGCCTGTGTAAGCTCACTTTGCATTTTATTTAATGTATTAAGAAATAAGATTAGCTCTAAAAGGAAAGAGAGACCAAGAATAACTCATCTGGCATACAATGAAGCTTAATCATTCTTTCATTTTTCATTCTCTAGTTGAACTGTAATTGTTTGAAAGCCTCTGAACTTACTGTTACTTTAATATTACAGTTTCCACTTAGATTTCATTTACAGCTGTAGTTTATTTTTCTGCCTTTACAATTGTCTTCTGCAGATATTATAGGAAAATAAGATGAAGATGAGGTGCACCACATGTACGTACATGGGTGGCAACACTGATCTGTAGTCAACAGGAAAACGGCACATAATTTTTACAGTCACTTGAAACTGATGCTGCTCACAAAAGAAGGGGTGCCTTTCTGCAGTGCTCTCTGCCATTCTAGTGATAGGAGTAGCTGTGCAGCTGCTCAGGCAACCAGGGTGGAGACAACTGTCTACTGTGGGTTGGCTCTGGTGCTTGACTAACCCATCCTTGAATAGCTTCATTTCACTAAATAGGCAGGAAAAGTACACATGTTTTTATGGTGTTGTTTTCTGATGGCTAGCTGTTGATATATTAAATGCTTGAGCTGTAATGCGAGGGAAGCAGCCAAAATGTGCAGCTGGAGTTGAAGAAGGATTCTCTGGTTTGGTTATTATATCAGCTCACGAAGCAGCAATTTTTTGTGTGAGTTCAGTTCCCACTGTAGCATGTGGCCAAAAGAACAAGTGATTACGGCAGGAGGAAAAGCCTAGGCAGATTTCTAGGCTTTTTGGTTTTTGTTTGTTTATTTTTAATGTGGCAGTGCTCACTTATGCCAGAATAAAACAGTGTTAAAAGTTTCGGCCTAAGCGAAGTATTTGGACACTTCGACTGATTTTGCTGCTATGCTATTATGCATTTTATAAACCGGTGTGAATGATGTGCTCAGGTACTATTGCAGTAACAGAAATACATATCTCAGACACAAAAGTAATAATTTTTTATTTCAGAATGATATATAATCAGGATAAATTATGATATGTAGAAAGTCTTAGTGATTCTGTTTAAATTTGTGCTTGTCCTGTTAGTGATTAGCCTGGGCTGCAAAATCCCTCTAGGGGTTTTTGCTTTAGTTTTATGCAGCTTTGAAATAAAGGTTATTTTGCAAAATAACGCGTCATTTTTTTATGTTCTTTATTATCCTAGGTGGATGGAAAAGGATCCATCAAAGAACTGTTTCCCACAGGGAAGCAGCTGGAACCATTGGTAGCTCCTGTAGCAGATGGAAAAGTTGCAGTTGGCCAAGATGATCTAACGGTTGTGCTTAATGAGGAAGGGGTCTGTACTCAGAAATGTGCCTTGAATTGGACAGATATTCCTATTGCCATGGGTGAGAAGCAGCAGTTTGTTTTTGTTTTTAAATTCGCTTCTTTACTCTTTTGTATGTGATAAAATCATTATGTTCCCAGTATTTTGAAACTTGATGGATACAGAGTATGACAGTTTCTACAGTATTCTAAGTTGTACTGTTGGGAAGGTTTCATGTGCTTGTTTTTGCTTCTTAGCCTTCTTTGCTTGTGGTCCATGGGCCTCTCTCCTCATAAAATAGAGGTATTCCATATCTTTTATAAAGGGACAAAGCCTGAAATGGAAGGTAGTATGTTAAAGCTCTGTAGTTCCAGGCACCTGGATGCCTCAGGATTTCATTATGCTGAAGGATGAGCAAAAGGCGTGGTGGTAATTTGTTAGCAAATTGTTGTCAGTGTTGGGCATTGAATTTTGTTTTGAATATGAAAAAGGGGCACATTGCAAGGGGATGAAAACTTGAAGAGAAGCCTTAAGTCATGGCTTGTTCCAAGGAATGCTTGAGAACAATCAACTTAAATTTTTTACTTGTTTCATGAATAGAACACCAGCCTCCCTACATCATTGCTGTTCTGCCAAGGTATGTGGAGATCCGCACTTTTGAACCCCGGCTGCTGGTGCAGAGTATCGAGCTGCAGAGGCCACGCTTCATCACCTCTGGAGGGTACTGATATAACTCATCATCACTGTTGTCAGGCTGGCTGGCTGTATGTAGCACTCTGAAAAACTGGGAGAAGAGTGGCTTTTCTAACTTTCACCCTAAGATGTAGCACTGTAGCAATCTGTTGGGTTTTTATGGAGATTGGTGGAGGCCATACCTTGAGGAGGAAGGGATAGAGTTGAGTGTCTTCAAGAAATTATGACACTGGAGATAGTCTTCTTTCTGCTTTGCAGTAATGCTCCAGTTGCTGTTGGATTGAGCTGTGTTTGTACTAACCAGGATAGGGTTGTTTTTTTTTTTTAAGATAGGGTATTGCTTCTTTCTGAGCACTGAAACTTAGTAATTGACATTTTTTGTCTTGTTTACAGCACAAACATTATATATGTGGCAAGTAATCACTTTGTTTGGAGGCTCATTCCAGTGTCCATAGCCACACAGATCCAGCAGCTACTGCAGGACAAACAGTTTGAGTTGGCTTTGCAGTTGGCAGTAAGTACTCAAAAACTTGAGTTCGCAGTGGATACAGTTGTGCAAAAGCACACAAAAGGATGTTTGCCATCTGTGTGACTGGAGTGAGTCTACTAATCAGTCAGTCAGTGTAACCTCCCAGCTGTCCACTTTGCACAAACTGTTAAACTCTAGACTTTTTTGAGTTTTAGTTTTGTGCTACCATTATTCCATATTGGTCTGTTGTGGTTTAGATTTTGAGAAATCATCTTGTATATGAAAGATTATCTCTCTTAGCTGTTTAATTGGTTACCTTCTTTTAGATTCTGAAGTCAGTTGGGCTTCAAAGTCTTCAGACTGCTTTTAAACAGTGTAGTTTGGAGATGTGAGTTTTGTTTTGTCACATGACTTTTTTTTTGGTAATATTACTCCTGAAATAATAATTTGTTAGAGATGCTGATGCAGTATCTTTAGTTACACTGCTTATACTGTATTAGGATTTTTTGTTTTCTGGAAACTCCCCTTAATTAATTGCATTTTGAATTGCTGACTTGAAAAAAAAATTGAAAAGGCAAAAGGCAAATGAGAGAAGAGACATTTGCTGTGACAGAGCAGGTATATAGGTAACCAGAAGTAGCTTTCAGACCTTCCAGGTTATCTCAGTGACACAATAAGCATAGACAGGCACCATCAGTGTTCACTTTGAGAGATTTTCTTTTTCCTTCCTACTCTCTCCGCAGGATAATGCTCCTGTTAGTTCTCTAGGATGTTTCTCTCTCATACATGAGGCACAAGAGTTTTTAATGTTTGTTAATTTGTATGTATGCAGGAAATGAAAGATGATTCAGATAGTGAGAAACGACAACAAATTCACCACATAAAGAACCTTTTTGCCTTCAACCTTTTCTGCCAGAAGCGTTTTGATGAATCCATGCAAGTTTTTGCCAAACTTGGTACAGGTAAATACTTCGGCTGGCACTGAATCACTTAAATTAGGAGGAATGAAATCAAGCTCACTGGCTATTTTATGGGGTTTTTTTTTTGTTTGTTTTCTGTTTTGTTTTAGTTTGAAACAGTGCTATCTTGTGCAGATCAGTCCCTTGTGAATAGCAAATAGCCTAGGCGGCTATTCAGTTATTTTTTTGATGGAGCTGGTGATTAATTACTTAATAATTTAATTAACTACACAATTAAATACAATTAAATAATTCATTAACTACACTTAGTGAATTAAATCAGGAGTTTGCCCTTTTTACGGAATATGTTTGTATTCTAGGGTATTTTAAAGCATGCATTGCATGTGCACAGACCCTTTGAAGCTGAATGTTTCAACAGCTGCTAAAAGCCTACTTGCAGCTTGGAATGCAAAATAAGGAACATCTGTAGATTTGCAAAATCATTGAACTCAGATGAGAACCCTGAACCCTTGGTTTAGCCAAGATACTGAAACCATGAAACTTTTCTGTGCTTTTGGAAGTCACAGTAGCCTCTGATGCTGTTCCTCTGAGTCACACTAGGGCTGTTGGAAGAATACTTGAAGACTGAACTGTACTGTAGAATAGTGCTTAAGACTGAGATTCTTTTTACTGGTGGCAGACATCTCATGTGCATTTAAACCTAGAACTTATTTTCATGACACATAACTTTTACTTTGGAAAAGTACAGTGAAAGACAAGGACTGAGAACTCAAAGTATTTTGAGCTGGAGTTAAAGGATTGTAATTTTGAATTTGCTTAAACTCTGTAAAAACAGGTGTGTGTTAGTTACAGAGGGTACTATTTAGTTCCTGTTTCAAAAGCACAGTAAGTCTTCTCTCAAAACATTGCTTTTTCTAGAAATCCTGTCTTCCTGTCAGAATAGTTAATGATAGGATTCTGCAAGAAGAGCAGTAAGATTATAATAATGGCTTGTCCTCCAAGTGTGCCAGGTGCGTAGTTTGGAAGTTCCTGTGCTTGGACTTTGAAACACTTTTGCTGCTTTTGCATTGTTGTAGCTACTTTTCTATAATGAGCAAATTTTGTTCAGGCTCTAGAACCTTGTGGATGTATAAGTAGACTACCAACTGCTCTGTTAGAAAGATAAGCTTGCTCTAAGTTTGCAAAAATAATATGAATGGTTACTAATACTAGTTATTTTTCGCATAGATCCCACTCATGTGATGGGTCTCTATCCTGACCTCCTGCCCACAGATTACAGGAAACAGCTACAGTATCCCAACCCCCTGCCAGGGCTCTCTGGGGCAGAGCTGGAGAAGGCACATTTAGCTCTGATAGACTACCTAACTCAAGTGAGTGCTCCTCTACCTGGTTTTAGAGCAGGGTTAATCAGTTCTAGGGTGCTTTGTTGGTTAAATTTCACGTGCAGGAAGCAGTACACCTACTCCAGCTCTGTCATGCTAGCCTAATGGGCTGTCTTCATGGCTGGAAAATATGACAGCAGCTCCTGAGTGAGCAGGGGCAGTGGAACACATGAGATACTCCACAGATACATGGAAAACATCATGTGTGACTGGACAAAATTTCCTTATGGATTGGATCTGAATATAAGTCCAGTATTTTATTTCTAGTATCCTTCTGAAGAGGACTTGGGCACTTCATTTTTTTGTTTTTGTTCACTGATTATTATGAAGGCCACTCTGTCCAAGAGATAGGTTGAGGGTATGCAGTAGAAGGTGGAATGGGAATTTATGGGCATTGTAACTTCCTGCCCTCTTTATTTGGTTGTAACTGGAACCTGAATTGTTTGGTTGCCATCCTTACAAGAGTAAAAGGAAGCTTGTGCCTGAAGGAGGATAGGTTTTATGCCTAGTAGTGCAAAATCTAAATTGTTTTCCAAATGTTTTAAATGTTTCCTGACTTCTCTGAAATGTCTGTTCAGGTTAACAGAACTTCCTTCTGACAATTTTCTCAAGACTGGGCATTTTGCAAAACTATAAATATGCAAAACAAATCTATACACCTGAATATGATTGTAAAGCTTGTGTTGAATAGTCAGTGACAGTAAAATTATTTGGGAAACAGTTGATTAAAACAAGTTATTAAATTGGCTTAATTTAGTCTTTGTAGTTGGTGGGTTATATATACTGAGGTGAGATGTAGAAATCCAAGGCCTTTTCCTGTTAAAATTTCATTTGATGTCCTGCAGAAAAGGAGTCAGCTAGTGAAGAAGCTAAATGATTCTGATCATCAGTCCAGTACCTCACCCCTCATGGAAGGAACACCCACGATCAAATCCAAAAAGAAGCTGCTACAAATCATTGATACCACGCTATTAAAGTGTTACCTGCATGTGAGTTTCTGTCTGACCTAGGGGCTTTGCCACGTGATCTCTGTTAAGATTTCAGACTGAAACATTTAAGAAGGAGGATAAGGAGCTACCTCAGAAATTCTCACACAACTGTCTGTCTTTGATCTAAAAATAATGTGTAAAATCTGAGTGTTAACTACTTTGCTTACTGGTCAGGAAGCAGTTTCAGGGAATGAGGCAGACGTGTCTGTTCCTGGTTGCTGCCTCTGTCAAAAGAAAGCGCCTGTGTATTTTGAAGGTCTAATGAATGCTTTTATTGCCTTGCACTGTTAAATGCAGGAAAGTATGATCTTGGCTGTTACAATGTTTTTCAAAGCCTGACCTCTGTTCTTGAAGGGGAGTACCTTTGATATGTTATTTTCTTTCTGTCCCCAAAATTAAAAAGCTGGAAATTAACATGGACCTTACTGTAAGATGTTAAACTGTCTTTTCTTATTTTCCTTATGCTATAAGGCTTTCTTCCTCGCCTGCCCCTAATTCCAACTTGTGTTTTGTACTGTACACTTAGAAGGTGCACTTCCAATGAAGTTTAAGAGCTCCCTTTTTGCTTGCAGACAAATGTAGCACTGGTGGCACCACTGCTACGTCTGGAGAACAATCACTGCCATATTGAGGAGAGTGAGCATGTACTAAAGAAGGCACACAAATACAGTGAGCTGATAATACTGTATGAGAAAAAAGGTCTGCATGAGAAAGGTAAGTATGAGGTTGGGAGAGGAGAAGGAGTAGAGGCATGTGTTCTTTGTATTGTGTTTTGAGTTGTCTTCAGTGAGCAGGCAGTATTCTGAAGAGGCTGATTGTGATTAAATCTGTCTTTGTTCCTATTACAGTTTGGTCTGCATGTTCAAAACAAACCTTGGTTTTGTCTTCAGTAGCATAACAGGAAAAATGCACTTTTTTTGCAGTTCACGTTTGAACTAGCAATTACAAAGGAATTAACTTCCTTTGTTTTGAAAGCATTACAGGTGCTGGTGGATCAGTCAAAGAAAGCCAACTCTCCTTTGAAGGGTCATGAGAGAACAGTGCAGTATCTGCAGCATTTGGGTGAGTGTGAAGAAGAGCAGTATTTTTGTCAAGTTGTTAATCTTGTTTGGCTTAGTAGTTATTCTACTGTTTGGCAGCTTTCTGGAGGCTATCATTCTGAAAGGGTATCCTTGTTATCTTGTCTGCATAATGCAACCTTTGAGTATTAGCTCATGGGTTTCAAGTGTTGTTGAAACTTAAATATCTTATTGGAAAACATTCCTTTATTTCTGATTAAAATATCTACTGGGAGAAAATGGGCCATAGTAATTTGAATTTTCTTCCACTGGTGATTTATTATTCTAAGTCAGCTCTTCTCTAGTTGACTCTTTTCTATCAATTTTTGGGCATTTAATGAAATATTCTTAGGTAGTTCTCAAGTAATTACAAATTCCTCCAGGCTCCTAGCTATGGCCTTTTAAGTCATCAAGTTTGTATTACTGATGTGCATTTGATACTTGCCTTGTGTCAGTAGACTAAGCAGTTATTGTTGCATCAAAGCAAATATTAATCATTAATTGTGTGATTGGCCATCAACAATATGCTTTATCAGTGCACAGGAGAATTATGTATTTGATGGGGTGGTAGATATTTTTCTGTGTTGCATTATTCTTTTATCTTTTAAAATAGTGTTATGTGGAACTTTTTCCTATTACAACTCATGTTTAAATTAAGGATTTGTTGCTGAGGAAGTTCAGAAATTTGCTGCCTGTGACCTCTCTGAATGCCCATGCAGATGAATGTTACGTGCTGAGGGAGCCAGTTGTTCTGTTTTGTGTTGCAGTGTGATGTTGACCTCTTAGTACACTGATCAATAAGCTTTGGTAATTATTTAAGGAGCTCCTCCTCTCCTCCTGACATTTTCACTGTTCTGAGTAGGTTTTAACTTCATGTTCGACTTCCTTGGGATCTCAACAAAGGCTGCTTGATCAGTGCTCTGGCAGGGAGCTATTCTAATTAATGTCATGCTTCTTCATAAGGAGTTAGACTCTCTGTTTTACATGAGAACTTCCATGACTTGTCCTGTCCTTTGTAAAAATTATCTCTGTGAGGCCAGCACGCCCTGTAAATTCAGGACATTAATAGAGTTCAGCAAAATTCAGACCCACAAGTTTATTGCCATTTGCCAAGTCACTTTTATTTCTGAAACTTTGAGGTTGGCTCTTCTGGGAACTACTTCAATTGTTTTACTTCACAGTGCACATCATCTGCATTATTTATTTATTTAATACTGCTAATACGGACATGCTGCTAGTTTTAAATATTGTGGGATGGAGAAAAGCAAACAATGCCTGCCTTTTTATAGTGTTGCTGTTTCTGTTTCTTGTATAGTTGCGTTGTTTCATTGTTTGGGCAGTGAAAACCTCAGCGGTTCTGAACAGGAGGGTGAGGGAAAAGTCATGTTTTCCTTACATGTTTTATTAGTGTTGTGAACCAAATTGTCCAGACTATAGTATTCTTTTTAAAGGGCCAAGTCCTACATTTTGGAAAAAGCTGAGAAGCTGTTACCTGTCATGTAGTTTCTGTGCTAGTTACTTCAGTACTATGAGGCTTTACTACTTGTTTTAAAGTATTTGACCATTTGCTATAGAAGTGACAGGCTGGAAATGGACTGGAGGAAGTTACACAAGTGAAAAGTACAGTGCTTTATCTACTCTAATAAAAACAAGTTTAAAGGGAAGGCTTTTGGTTTGTGATTAAGGCAACCAATCTTGGTTTTGAGCTGAATTCTTTACATTTGAAGACACTTAATATTTGAGTTAATTTTTGTCTGTCTGAAATCATGTTTGTGAAGCAATGAAATTGTGGCTTTAACTTGAAATGAGTGATTTGCTTGACTTGAGCAACAAATTCTTCACATAAATTAAGCCTTGCTGGCTCTGAAAGCATCTGCTTGTGTTGTGAGTAGATAGATGTCTAGGATTTTAACATTGAGCACTGCTGCTTTTTGTATTCCAGGCACAGAGAACTTGCACTTGGTATTTTCCTACTCTATCTGGGTGCTAAGAGATTTTCCTGAAGATGGCCTGAAGGTAAGTGTGGTTGAAAGTGGTACCCTGTTGTTGGTTCTTAGTGCAGTATAAGGAGTTGGGATAACTCATTGTTAAGAAGCTGATTAATGCTAAATCCAATTAAATACACAATTTGTGTTTTCTGTGTTCAGTACTGTGCTAATGTTAACAGTAGGTAGAGCAGGTCAGTCTTTCACTTTTTCTCACACTCTTCCAGTCTTGGAACACCTTATATTGTAATAAATACCTAAGAATCTTTGATACAACCTTCCATGTTATTGATGTCACACTTTTGCACAAGAGCCTGATTGAGTATTTGAATGTCAAATGTTGATTTGCCTGTAAAGTGACTCCCTGTAATTGAGAGATATTGGACTCTGTAAGAGAAGAATGTTCACTAAAGCAGAAGTGGGGATGTTTGTTAATCTTCTCAGATGTGAAATAACTTCTCAGTGCCTGAATAAGCTGCTCAGATTTTTTTTTTAATACATCTTGTGCTTACTCTTTGGACACATGATGACATACTTGGCTTCAGTGCTTCAGAGAAAATACACTGGGGCACTTAAAAAAAAGAAAATCACCATTCTCTGAATAAATAAAATTTTATTTAACAGATATTTACAGAAGACCTCCCTGAAGTGGAAGCTTTGCCACGAGACAAAGTGCTCAGTTTCTTGATAGAAAATTTTAAAAGCTTGACTATTCCTTACCTGGTAAGAACTCAATCTCTACTGGTGCTTTTTACATTCAGTTCAAAATGTTACATGTAAGACTTTAGTTCTCCAGGAGTTGGAGCCTGATGCTGTCTCACAGAATGCTAGCTACGCCATAAGTTGTGCAAAGAAAACATGATTAAAATACATGAAATCCTGAAGTCAAGCTTGGTAAAGGCAAGCATGGAACTGTTGCTTGCTTATAATGAATTACTGCCCAGATGAAGTGTCTATAGCTGAGCCTTAACATGTATTTACAGGAACACATCATTCATGTCTGGGAAGAAACTGGTGCTGACTTTCACAACTGTCTGATCCAGCTGTACTGTGAGAAAGTGCAGGGCTTAATGAAAGAATACCTCAGTTCTTTCCCTGCAGGTATGTTTAGCCTTTTCTGGTGGGAGGGCCAGGGGTATGGGACAGCACAGGGGAGCCTTCATATTGCCAGCTGTTGTACTCCTTCCCTGCTGACATCCCACATAAGATACCTAAGTGATGGAGCGAACTGGAAAACAGAAGTTGTGGGTTTGTAGGGTAGTCTAGTTTATTGCCTCTCTAGAGATCTTAAGGGACCAAGCAACACTTTGTTCATAATTAAGTGGAATGGCAGCTACTGCTCCCTGACTTCTGCATGTTAAGGGTAGGGAAGGGTTTTGAACAACTTTAGTATTGCTTTAATCAGCCACGTGATGCGATTTTAGGAGCTGAAGTTAATTTGTAGGTATGCGACAGTCCCAACCCGTGTAACAGTTCTATCACCATTTAGTTCCTCTTCATAATGATTTATCTTCTTCTGTGTGCTAGTGTAGTGAAATAGTTGTAATAATTTAGCTTATGTTTTCTTGTTCCAAATAGACAGAGCTCCAGTGCCTGCTGGGGAGGAAGGAGGAGACTTGGGGGATTACCGGAAAAAGCTGCTTCTTTTTCTGGAGAAGTCAAGCTGGTATGAACCTAGTCGACTTATTAGTGACTTCCCCTTTGATGGTGAGTTCTGTTTCCATAGGTTAACTAAACCCTGTATTGTACAGCAAAAATTCCTCATTTATCATAGAATTATGGTAACTAGAAATAGAGAAGATGACTCTATCTGTAGTTGTAGGCCCCTGGTGTGTATACGAACTCTGTTTCTGCTGGCACAGTTGGGTTTACCAGTTTCTGCAGGATTCCTGTAACTGTTGATCTACAGCATTGTGGGGGATTGTGGCATCCCCCAGCTATTTCGTCTAACTTTTTGATGAGCCTGAATTGCTCAATAGATCTGAAGGTTGTTTCTTAAGGTTACTTAAGAATTCATAAAAGGTTTCTGAGACTAGTGTGAAATGTAGACTTACAGTATCAGTGTAATTTAAACTGTTGCCTGAGCACAGATTAATAATTCTTTCTGTTAGTCTGGTCACTAATTCTTTCATTTCTCTGTGTAGCAATTGATTTAATCCTTCATGCTATCACTAGGTCTCCTAGAAGAACGTGCTCTGCTCTTGGGTCGAATGGGGAAGCATGAGCAAGCTCTGTTTATTTACGTTCATATTTTGAAGGACACCAACATGGCTGAAAAGTAAGGACTTTTTTTTTTT
>WEKY01038020.1:0-30163 GCA_013390045.1 Picathartes gymnocephalus | reverse complement strand
TTCAAAACTTAGTTTGCTTACTGCCATATGGATAGGATGTGTATTGTAATGTTGTTGTATGTGGAGCATGAATACTGTACGTCTTCAGGATCCTCTGGGTTTTCACATTTTATTGATCTTAAAGCTCTTCTGGGTGTCTGTTTATTACAGATGCTGCTGCTGTCCCCTTGAGTTTTGCCTTTTCATGCTCTTTTGTCATTGTGCTTTACAGCAGTATGACCATCATCAATGAGTTACTGCTTTCCACCTGTCCTTAGTCTGTGATCTTGTGTGTTGTTTTGCTTCCTTTCTGTTTGGAGAGATGTTTAGTAGCCCACTTGCCAAGTTAGGCGCCTTAAGTTAGCAGAATCCTCTTTAGTAAAGATATAGCCTTTTTCTACGTGTTTTGTGCTAGGCTACCTCCTGAGTCAGTCGGAAGTACTCAGGTAGAAACAGTATTACCCAACACTGGCAGGTATATCTGCACTTTGGGGCTTGTTCATCATAGCTTCTTTTAAGGCTATTTTCAGCAAATGCTTGTTAGAGGGCATTCAGCCCTGGTGTGCAGTGTACACTAATGAACAGCTTCTCTTTGTGATTCAGATACACTAATTACATATATCTACACATAGGCTTTTATGCTGTGATGTGTTAATTGGAGATATCTTTTTCCCTCTTTTCTTAAACAGCTGAATTAAATTTGGCTTCTGCACTAAGGCTGTTTAAGTTGATTGGAAGTGGGGGACTTGCACAAAACTTGGCTTCTCTTAGCATTGTGATGCAAAGTAAATAGTGTAATCCTGCTGTGCAGTTTGATGAATTGACCAAATCAGATGTACAGTCACCAAATTTGGATGACTTCAGTGTTCATTTAAATGTTAATTTCTGTAAACTGATTCTCTGGGTTCTAAAACTGTTTCTGTATTTGACTTGATTCTTCTCTGTTGATTCTTTTAGCTACTGCCATAAACATTATGACAGAAACAAAGATGGCAACAAAGATGTAAGTAGCTTCTTGTTCAGTAAGGAAGTAGAAGACAATTCATACCTTGTTCGAGACTTGAAAGTTCATGCTCTGTGGAGATTTTTTCGGGATTTGTGTCGTGTACGGGAACCTATGTATAATCTCTTGGAATTTAGGAATTACTAGATGATTGTGGGGTGTTTTTTGTTGAGAATGTTACTGTATCACTGGATTTGAACCTATATTAAGAGCTATTTAAATGAGCAGTTCAGTAATTTGGATGGCATGGGTACAAAGTACCATTTCTGGGTTCTACCAGCACTGTCAGTTGTGGATGCGTGCAGTGGTTTCAGAGCTTCCCTTTTGTGTGCTACAGGTGTATCTCTCCCTGCTCCGCATGTATCTCTCCCCACCCAGTGTTCATTGCCTGGGACCAATCAAGATGGAGGTGCTGGAGCCTCAAGCCAATCTGCAGGCTGCTCTGCAGGTTTTGGAACTGCACCACAGCAAACTGGATACCACTAAGGTAAGTCAGACCTGTGAATACTCGGTTTGTGCTGTTGGCAGGAGATTACAGAAGGTACTGGAGTAGGCAGGTGAATGGATTGTGTCAATCTAAGTGTGTCAATTTCTATTCTGTTTTAGTCTCTGTTCCTTTTTAACTTTGCCTAACTTTGTTCCAGGCAATAAACCTACTCCCAGCAAATACACAGATTAGTGAGATCCGCATCTTCTTAGAGAAAGTCCTTGAAGAAAATGCTCAGAAGAAAAGATTTAATCAAGTGCTCAAGAATCTTCTCCATGCAGAGTTCCTGAGGGTAAGCGTCCACCACCTGTTATTTATTGGAATAGTGTTTCAAAATATGTTCAATATTTAAGTTAACTGTTCCTTATAGGGGATGGGTGTCCTCTAGATCGTGCTGTAATGCACCTGAAATTAAAGGGAACCATGTAGCTTGAACACCTTTTTTGCAGGAGATGGTGTGTACATTCATTTTAGTTTGGATGAGGTCTTTATTCACTGTGCTGTGGTGTGCACCGCAGAATCACCCAAGACAGCTCGCACTGGATTTCTTTGAAATGAAGCGAACCAGAGGAAGCAGTTCAGTAGTTCACCTTAACACCCCTTAGTGGTTAGAGTGCCTTAGTCTGTGGACAAGGTGAAAGTAAAACCCTACAATTCAATGAGTATGGGTTTTGGGCATTAAATACCACCTGCTTTGTTCCACAGACCTGCTTCTTCTGTGCTGCACAACTTGGTAATGTAGATACAGCCACTGACAGTTAAATGTTGTGATGGTTTGCAGTTTCATCAGACCAAGGTGTGGCATTGCTTTTTGAGCAGCTTGGTTTTTTTATCCTTCTTTAGGTCCAGGAGGAGCGGATCTTGCATCAGCAAGTAAAGTGCATTATTACGGAGGAGAAGGTGTGCACTGTTTGTAAAAAGAAGATAGGTAACAGGTGAGAGAGCTGGGTAAACTGAATCAAATATTAATCTGATACACTTAAACTAAGAATGTTGGAAAACTGAATTTATATATAGCCAGAGAGAACAGCAGTATGAGGGAGCCATTTGAAGAGTGATTGAATTACAAATTACATCAATCACCTGCATGGTTAGGAGTACTTTAAAGCTTTGGTCAGTGAATTTGGTGCAAGAGTTTAATATCCCTTTCAGCAAAGGAGTATAAAATCCCTTTGGAAACTCCCAAGAGTTCTTACTTCAGAACTCTGGAAGGCATAAAATTGGTCCTCGTACTGAATTTTGAAAACTTTGTAAAAATGTTGCCTAAGAACCTGCTTCTTTAATAGAATTAAGAAGGATGATATAAAGAATTTTAAACTAAGATACATGTGTAGTTTTCTATATCTGATGGCTTTATGGCTCCCTGACTGATTTATGTTTTGTAGCTTACATAAGAAGGGATGTTTAAAAGTAGAACTAATTTGCTTGATTATTTGGATGCCAGTGACCCTGAGATGAGCTGAGTTGGTTAGAGCCTGGTGCTGATAACACCAGGGTTGTGGGTTCAATCCCTGTACTGGCCATTTACTTAAGAGTTGGGCTCTTATGCTTGTGGGTCCCTTCCAGCTCAGAATATTCTGTGAATCTGTGAACTTTTCTTCTACCATTCCTAGTAGGTAACTTTTGGTTAACATACAATGTAACCATTATTTGCACTTGGTTTTTTTCATCTTTCAACTGGAGGGAAATGCTAGATGACTTAGTCATTATTTTCTTGTTGATGTGAGCCCTTCTGAGGTATCAGTAGCATTAACAATGATAGGGAAAGGTTCTTTTCCCAAAACATTTTAATAAACATCAGTCTAAATATTGCTACACTTATTAAATATTTTACTCTTAACATGCAGCATGTAGCATCAGAATTGAAATTTGCATATACAATATTGTTTTGGTTG
Source organism: Picathartes gymnocephalus (assembly GCA_013390045.1). NCBI lineage: Eukaryota > Metazoa > Chordata > Aves > Passeriformes > Picathartidae > Picathartes > Picathartes gymnocephalus. Next base: position 26,799 of record WEKY01038020.1, on the reverse strand, counting down.
TCTAGAATTTTTCTAGTGGTAAGTTGAACAAGATTTTGAAGGGTAAGCATGTCCCCCAGTCTTTAACTTGTTACTAGTGGCTTCCAAGTAAAGTGTGCCTACAGAAATGAAAATAGGTTTAAAAAACCTCCAAACAAACCTCTTAAAAAATCCATAGAATGCTTTTGTCTGTTTTCTCTTTAGTATGTTCAGGCTAATAGTTTAAAAAAATCTCACTATCATGTGTTTCTCTCTGATTCTGCCCAATTTGGATGTGTTTGAATATGGACAACTTTGTCTTGACAGCTGATGTTTATGTTTTGTTCTCTTCACAGTGCATTTGCTCGATACCCTAATGCAATAGTCGTGCATTATTTCTGCTCCAAAGAAGTCAACACACTGGACACCTGACCTTGTGTGGTCAATAATCCCAACATTCATATGAAATTCAGTACTGATGACTAAAGAAGTTGATGTGGCTGAGGTTTTTGAGGCTTGTTGCTCGGTTCTCTTACACTGGGTAGAAGTCATTTGTGGACTGACTGTACCTACCCAGCATATTGATTTACTAGAAAATTACTTTAACGATGTTGTTACAGTGCTGGTGACTACGCTGAACCTCTCAGTCCTCAGATGAGGAATAGAAACTGGTTTTTGTAGTGAGTTTTATAATACACTCCAGCCTTGCAAATGAACTGTTAGACAACTGTTGGACGTTCACCACAAATCAAGTTTTACAATAAAATGTACATTCTTAGGGTGACAGTGTTGTGATTTGGCCTTGTATGTAAATATTTATTCAAAAAAAGAAAATTCCCTGAAAGTCTTTGCAGCTCTACCAGCATTGCATGGAGATCACCAGGTGTTTGTTGTAGAGGAGGCTTCTGTGTCTGTTTCTAGACGTAGGAAGTGTGACTTTTATCTCAGTGACAGAAATGTTTAAGTGCTGGCCAAAGGACTCTCTGATATTCAGTGTTTTTGCCCGACCTTATGATAAGTTGTTTCACAGGAGATAGTCAGGCAAATGGTAGATACCACTAAACTTTTTGTTTTAGTTTGAGAGCTGTAAATTGAATTAACTTGTGTATTGCTTGCACTGACTATGTTCAGTCTTAGTGTGAGTGGAAGCTCAGAGACTATTTGAAGGAGTTCACATATGCACTCACAGCAAAAAGCAGAGAGCACCCTAAAAGCAATTTCTGGAAGGAGTGAACTCTAGTTACTGCTTGAGCTTCTAGACTGTGCTTGAGACTTTTGTATATAAATTCTTTAGTCTCTGGTTCACTTTCCAACATTGAAGTAAAATCCAGACTGTTTCAACATCTGTGTATATTAAATGCTCTAGAACTGCATTCTGCTCAGGCTGGTACTGTTCTTAAGTTACTCTTGGGCTAGAAGTCTTAACACAAGAACTGGATTGTACCATACTCACTGTAGACTGTAATATTTTTATCTAACTTATTTTTTCAGAAACATTAATCAGTAGCAGATTGGTATGAGGGACAAAATGTTTGTTGCAGAGGGAATCTGTGGAGTGGTAATGAAAAGACAGCAGTAGCAAATAACCCAACAGAGTGGCTGTTTGACTCCAACATTGTGGTCTAGCAATACTCTTTATAAGTCATTATTAAGTAGTATGGAACATGATATGTAACTACCAGATATCAAATCTTAATGAACAAGCTGATTAATAAATCTTGTCTGCCTGAGGTGTAGTTGAATCTCAGTTAACATCATAGGTTTACTTAAATCATGTGAGTGATTTTTAGGAACAGATCTGCTGTAGGCTGACAAGAGTCCTAACTCACTTTAATTTGCCAGTGTTAATAGCTTCCCTTGATAACTTTTTTTTTTCCTTTTTCATATGTGTTTATATTTATTGTTCATGCATTCTTCTGGATTTCTTAGTCCAGTGTTTTGCTTGGATGTCTTGGGCAGTATTGCTACTGAAGTCTTTCTGGAGAGGCTGGATAGAGGGAATCTGTGGTGTTAATGTTTTTAAACTTGTATTTCTTCTGTTTGAAGAAGAGAGCCTAAAAATACTTACATTAGATTTGCACATTCTGTATAGATCTTTATATACTAGTTCAGGTACGGAGGGAAGATGGTTTGGGAGAGTTGTGTTTACAAAGGCCCTAGAGAATGAAGAGAGGGTATTTAAAACGACCCTGCATTCTTTGTATACAGCTATAACAATACTATCTGATTTTTACCTATTTTGTGTTTAGTACTGGTAGTATGATTTTTATTTACTCTCATTATATGTTACCAGGAGAGCTGTACTCACATATGAAGATCTTCATTGTGCTCTTACTTACAAGACTAAAGTTGTGCCTCTGTTCATCTCCACTGCATACCTTTTACAGAGATGTGGTTTGTGCTGTACTTTTTTTTTTTTTTGTTGGTTCATATAATGTGCTTTGGGTTTACTAACCATACAGCAGGTTTATCTAAAGCAATAGGTTGTAATAAATATCGTGAACCAGTGTGTGTTTCAGTCATTGTGCTGTTAAGCTTCTCTGGACTGATGTAGATTTTATTTTTTATTTGTATATTAGACCTCATTTTCTCCTGGAAGTCAGACCCAATGCACTATCTCAGTATCCCTTTTGCTTTAGTATGTGTAAATCAAATATGGCCATGTAATCAATTCTCAATGTAGGTTTTTAAATCTACAAGTTTATACATGCTTGCGAATGTTCTCAAAATCCTACTAAACCCACTTTTGTATTATCTCTTTGAATAATGTTTTTGCAAGTCTTACACCATTATACCATTAAATATGTACTTACTAGAGAACACTAAAATTACTGACAAATTTTTTTTGAGTGGTGATATGCTATTTTGTGCTGGAGAGGGATGTTGAGCTCTGTGTGACCAAATCAGGAAATGTTTAGATTCACAGGTTTGCAGTTGCTTGGGCTGTAGGTCAGAGAGTAGCCTGGTGTTGGAAGTAGAATATGGATCCTCAGTTTTCCCATTCTATGGCCACGGGAAGCACCAGCACAGGGGAAGTCTTTTGTCTCCATGTTCACAGAATCACAGAATGGGTCAGGTTGGGAGGAACCACAGTGGGTCATTCAGTGTAAGCTCCCTGCTCAAGCAGGGTCACCTCCAGCAGGTCAGCCCCCAGCCTGTGCTGGTACCTGGGGTTATTCTTTCCCTGGTGCAGGATCCTGCACTTGCCTTTGATGGATTTCAGACAGTTCTCCCCTGCCCATCTCTCCAGCCTGTCGAGGTCCTTCTCAAGGGCTGCACAGCATTCTGGAATCTCAGCCACTCCTCTCAGCTTTGTGTCAGCAAACTTGCAGAGAAGGCATCTGCTCCTTCATCCAAGTCACTGATGAATAAATTGAACATCTAAGTATATTGGTATTTTTGGAGAAAACTAAAAAAATTCCCCAACAGACCCAAATCATATCCTATCCTTGACTGCATCCGTTCAAATTTTCATCTCTTCTAGTTACATATTGCATCTCAGCTCTCCTCTTAGTGCTGCTAATGGGACCAAAACGGGTCCCTTGTGTTGTCTACATACATTTAAAATAATATAGTTGGTGATGTCATTTAATGCTTTCTGACAAAAAAAACCCCAAAAAACTGCAATGTAGATAATACATCTACCTTTACCCCTGTGGGCGTGCTAATCCCAGCAGAAGTAAAATAACAAAACCAAGTAGTTTCTCTTTGGATATTAAGTTTGCTGACAACAGTGTCTGAAGATGGCTAAAACTGCACACAAATACTGCTGATGATCTGTTGTTGACTATGAAACAATTCTTAAGCATATGTTTTAAAGAGCTTTCAGTTTTTCTTGAGAAATTCTGTAAATGTGAGATCCCTGTGCTGAGTGAGATTTCATTGCAAGAGGAGAGAGTCAGAAGGTAGGTAAGCCTAATTTATATGCAATTGGGCACTCAAGACAAAATACAGGGTTTATACACTGCCTGTAATGATCTAGAATAAATGTGATTTCTCCATGCTACTGTACTGTGAGGCCACCCTGATTTTCCTGTAGTGTACTTCAACTGTATGAGATTAAATGTAAAAAAAAAAAAAAAAAAATCACACTTATGTTTCTACAATCTTTTCAAAGAGAAATAAAACCTAGTATGATAGTCATAGAATGGTTTGGGTTGAAAGGAACCCTTAAAGATACTCTAGATTTGACCCTCCTGCCATGGGCAGGGATGCCACCCACCAGATCAGGTTCTCAGGGCCCCAACCTGGCATTGAACAGTTCTAGGGATGAGGCATCCACAGCTGTTCTAGACAGCCTGTTCCAATGCATCATCATCTTCTAAGTAAAGATTTTTTTCCTAACATCTAATCCCAGTCTACCCTCCCCCTTGTCCTATCACTGTCTGCTAGTGTAAAAAGTCACTCTCCCTCTTTAAAAGCCCACTTTAAATACTGGAAGGCTGCTATGAGGTCTCCCTGGAGCCTTATCCAGCCTGAACAGTCTCAGCCTTTCTTCAGAGGAGTGATGCTGCAGTCCTTCGCTGTCAGTGCAGTGGTGAGTAGAAAAGCAAAGGAACTGCTTTTTCAGCCCAGTGTCTGCCATACCGTTTAATAGGACACAAAACTTTACAGCAGCTTCTGGCTGTTTCACAATGGCATTGTGTTGGCTTTTTGCCTGTGTGTTGGCTCTTTGTTCTGTGAATTCACCACCTAGTGCTGACTTGTTTGTGTTTGAAATGGCAGTGCTTATGCTTTTACTAATTTTCTTAAATTCTAGTCTGGTGACTGACACTAATGACAGGAAGTGATTACTGAATGGGACCTTGCTGAGAATGTGTCACATTCTCATGTTTGCATGGAGCTAATGACATGCTGCATTACTGGCTTTCGTACATTTTCTAGCACTTTAATCGTTGCAACACTGAAGTTTGGTACTTGGTCTGCAATTCCAGTTTCTAAATTTCAGCTTTCATAAAAAGCTCCAGCAAGACAACTGGCAGCAGCTGCTAACAAGTTAATCACTTCTAGTAAACTATTTCCTTCACCACTTAAATATTTTTTAAGGTGTGATAGACCCCTCAAAAATCTGTCCTGTATCTTGTAAAGTTTTTTGAGAACCTTTGGTGGAAGAATTAAGACTCTGCTACATGGAAATGAGAAAAAAGGGGAGACTTTTGCAGGCTGCTCAGAGAGAGATGTGGTGGGGAATTGATATTCCCTAAGGCATTTTATGGCAGACCAAACTGGGGTGTCTTTACTCTGGCCTCCCTGAAACTACTCTGAACAGCTACAGTCAGTGATAAATTTTGCTTTACTTCAGGCTTGTAAGATGGGAAATTTTTTATATTTAAAAATACTGGTAGGTTGTGCTGAAGCTCTGAAAAGGATTTTAAATGGCCATAGTTGTGCATCAGGTTGCTGGAAAAGAAAATCTGGGTTGGGGATTTTGATGTCGGGACTGGATCACAAAGTCGTGTTTCCTCCTGCCCAGGGCTTCCCTGTTTGGTGCTGCTTTAGTGCCCTTACCTTGTAGCAATATTGGAAAAACCTGCCAGCGAGTTTTTGAGCTGGCTTGTTTGGCAAGCGTGGGCCACACCTCTGCTGCTCACAGCTGGAGCACAGCCCGGTCCTGCGCAAAACTGCAGGTAAGGAGCGCTTCGCAGCCGAGCGGCCGAGGACTCTCCTGGGTCTCTGGGTTTGCCTGTCGGATTTTCTGCAGAGACGGCACGACGTTTTTCCTATGTTCCATGAGGTGCTGCGGGGCCCATTTCCACCCAGAGTGCTGCCTGTCCTGGCAGCTGTGCTTTTCCAAAGGAAGGAGAGGAGGGAGACTGGCTTCTATCACTGGCGGGTAAGAGAAATCGTGGTGCTGTCTCTGAGATGGCATTCCTTAGCTGATGTGCTCGGGGGTCACTTCCTGTTGCTGCACGTGTGGAAAACCAGTCCTGCACCTCCGCAGGAATTAAAAAGTTTATTGTTATCCAAACTTTTCCCAAATGATAATGTTAATGGAGATTTCAGGCTTTTATTAAATGTAGGGTCTGTGTGAGGAAACCCAGAGGAGGTCTGTTTCCTTAGGTTTTGGGGGAGCAGAATTAAGCTGATGCCAAGTACTTTTTTGAGGGCAGAGTGCAGAATACTGCACTTTTCATCAGTAGAGACAAAATCATGCTTATGTGTTTTCTTGCAAAATACCCTTGACTACAGTTGCCTTCCTTTCTGCTTTCTGTCATCCTACAGGGATTAATGATCTCAAGTAGACAAAGACTAATGATGGCTTCAGCTCCCGTCCATAATGCAGTGCAACCACAACAGATAAAGTGGTTTTGGCATGTTTGTCCTTTAACTGGAGTGAAATGATTTCGTTGTACGAGATGGTCAGGGCAATAACCTCAGTTTTGAATTTAGCTAAATGTTTGTGAAGGAGCTTTTGACTGGAGATTTGATCTATAAGCTGATCACCCTTGTCATGTCCTATCACGCCAACCCCTCAAGATACAACTTAAAATTGAGGTCACCATTAATTCTCACGAGACAGCTTGCTGCTTGTGTAGCTTTCTGCACTTGTGCTTGCTGTGTGGTAAAAATAATCTCATTGACTTTTTAATATTATTGTTTAGTACTTGGGAGATCAGGTTAGAAGAGGCTTGTGTTAGCCTCCATTAATTAACCTGTAAATCACTGAATATATTTTCCCTCAGGTGCTCACTATTTAAATAATAATAATAAAAAAATTAACATTACTTAACAAAATTTTGCTGGCTGTAGGGAGAGATTTTTGTAATTTGAGTAATTGATAGGAATTGAGCAAGGGGTAGGGCAGCAGATCACCCTTTTGGATTTGCAGGTGGATTTTACATGATCAGACCTCTTTAATTTTCCAGATTTTATCCTTAACAGTAAACTGAGAGTGAACCCGGTGTTTGCCACTGCTGTTGTGTTACTGAGCTGCTGGCACTGCTCATCTCGTGGCTAATTGTAAATCCTGCCAGCCTGAAGACCATGGTTCTGAGGGCTGGGTCCCTAAGTCTCCTTTCACGACTGCAGGTGCATATTCCTGAGGGGGGAGTAGGGCCAGTACAAGGGGTGCCCAGGAAAGCCAGGCGTTTGCTTTGGGGTTTAAAAACAAACTTGTGACATTTTGGCCTCAAGGAAGGAAATGATGGGCAACCATGTTTCTTTGGGAGCAGGAAGAAGATGGGGAGAAAGTGTTCCACTGGTAAACTGGAGATTTCTTTGAGCTGCCTGATTTTCCCAGTACTTGCGAACACATGATATGTCTTAGAAGTTATGTTTTTGTTTGCTATGACAGCACTTTTGTAATGACTCTGGAATGCTTATGGTGAGTCCTCCACATGCACTGAGAGCTGTGGAGTGGATCCCAGCACTTACATCCCACTGGATAAAGGCAGATGTCCTGGACTATATGAAAGTAAAGACTACTGGGTCCTGTAGCTGGGTTGACTTGTTTTACAGTCGCTTCCTGCTTCATCAGCATCTTCAGTTTAGATGAAAGGTACAGAGAGTTGTTTGCAAAGTTTAGTAGGTGAAAATTCAGCCTTGTACTCTCATTTTAGGATTTGGGATTTAAAGGGGGCTTTTCTTTTTTTGCTTCAGATGTGCTCCTGAGCTCTGGAAAAGCAGGGATTCTGAAAAATCATTAAAATGCAAGGCAGAAGTTAACTGCTTGCATCAGTTGTGTACATTGGTATGCTGTCGTGTATACTGGTACAGGCAGAGCTGTCATCAGTATTTATTGCCCATTTCCCATATGGATTTCTTGCTTGCCTTTTCCCTGGTCATTCAGATAGAGCATATCTGATGCTCTCATGCTCCATTACTCTGCAAGCTCACCTGGCAGCATGCTATGACCTTGCTGTGCCTTTGCTAAAAGATAAGTGCAGGAGGCACGTGAGAATGTTCTGGCATAACTGATCACAGAGGCTTGGGAGCACAGTGGAATTTCTGTTGAATTATATGCCCTTAAATTATGATCTGGGTGTGGAAAATATATCTTCATCTGTGTAATGACTGGCTGCAAATCAAAGGTGTTAGAGACCTTTGGAAAGGACTTTCTTTTTCTGTAAGTACATTTTTGACAGATGGTGTGCAATAAAAGAAGGATAGGCTGTCTTCATGGTGCTCTGTGCTTCCTCTGCTGATAGTGTCTGATTTCCAGGCAATAGCCAGGCTGTGTGAGTGGAGACTGCTTTCACAGCCATGGGTGTGTGATTATGTAGCTTCATGTCTCAACAAACCAAAGAGTTGCAGCAACTTTAGGAAGTTGGTGAGAATAACATACACAATCTTGAATTTCTCTCTGTAATTCATTCCCCAACTTGATGAGGTAGAAAGGTGGTCAGCCTTCACCTAAGAAACTAGTGTCAGGGTTTGAATAAAAGAAAAGTGATTAGGAAAAGTTTCAAGAGGAAAAAAAACTAGCATCTGAAGGGTGGAACTCATGTTGAAATTCGCTATGAAGGCCTGTCTTGTTCACAGAAACAAATAAAGGAATCTTCAACATGTCAATTCTGCAAATAAGTGTGCTTTAAGGTTAGTAATAGTATAAGTGAAGTTTATTTGCACAAATTTAATTTGGTACCTGCATATGAGATATCTTAGGCGACTCATATAGTTTTTGCTCTTTGCTTGTTGGTCAGGATGGATGGTACTTGCTTAATACAAAAATATTCAGTGTACTGTGTATGCCTTGGTTTATTGTGTTGTTCAAACCTTGTTTTGCAAAAGCTGGCAAGTATCTCCAAGAGATGAAAACTAAGGAAAACTCACCAAGCATGTGACTGCTTAACAAACATAGTATAATTCCATTTATCAGATAAGGAACATTCAAGAAGAGTTTTAACAGTTCAGGATTCACTGGTTTCCGTGAGATCCCAGTTAGTGATATGTATGCCCTGCATTTTTATATATTTCAAGAATCGTAGAATTAAAGAATGGTTTGAGTTGGAAGGAACCTTAAAGGTCATCTTGTTCCAACCCCCCTGTCATGGGCAGGAGCACCTTCCACAAGACCAGGCTTGTCAAAGCTCTGTCCTGCCTGGCCTTGAACACTTCCAGGAATGGGGCATCCACAGCGTCTCTGGGCAACCTCTTCCAGTGCCTCATTTGTCAATCTGCAGTATTTTGTTGTAAGTGAAGATCCTGTTGAATTTAATTGTAAGTGAATACTTGGCATATCTATAATTAAACTCCAGTCTTAAGCCAACCATGTTGAAAATTACGAACGTACTTTTCTTTTGAAAAGAATTTTGAAAATGTGATTAAAGAATAGGAAAAGTCCTTAGCTGGCCAGGATTGTGTCATAACTGACGAAAATAAGGCAGAATCCCATTCTGTTCCTGAGCTGTACACAATTGCTTCTGTGCAGTCTCTGTACTAAATCACCTCAAGCTGTTCTCTCTTGTCCCCTGCCCTCCCCCCACTTCTCCTTCATGATATTCTAGGATCTAGTAGACTGTTTTTTCCACTTCACATCCTGGCATTTAGCTATTAATATTACTTTCCAAAAATAGTTTCCCAGGAGCTTTCAGGAGTAAGGATTACATTTTTATCTATGCTGGTAAAGTGATGTGCACATTTAGAGTGCTGGTAACAGTGCGAGTCCAGAATGAAAATCAATTTAAGTTTTGTCTTTTCATACTCAAACTGCCATGAAGTGTTTTGGCAAGAAAGTGTTTTGGTTTTTTTTCTCATTGTAAACAGTGTATGCTTCTATATCTTTAGACTGTGCTGTTAAGATTCTTGCCATGTCTGCTTTTACTCAAGCAGTCATGTGCCCTTGGCAGGTACTCTTAAACTAGCTGTCATGAATGTAAGTATTTCAGCAGCTTTAGCATCTGTTTATCCCTCAGCAAGAACATACTAACAAAGCAATTAAAAACTGATCTATAATTAGAGGAATCCCTAAATAAGGGACTTACTTGCTGAAGTCCGTGAGGAGTTACCCTAAGACATCACTCATTGTGTTGCCAAAAGGGAACTGAGTTTCCTTCTAGGCTCCTTTAGTCGTTCTCTAGGATACTGAAAGTGCTGTATGTGTCCCCAGACTGATTCATTAATAGCTTATTTTGGGCTGGCTGGTTCCGATCCATTTCTCTGGTCTAATACTAGTGTGGTTACAGAGCGGGCGTTGCAATTGAGCTAAATGCTGAGCTTGTTTCTCTGTTTTCAGTGGGAAAAGCACCCTTGCTACAACTTAACAGTAAAAGTCCTCCGAGCCAGAAACATCAAGGGTACAGATGTGTGTAAGTATTTACTCAAGGCATTATGAAAATGTGTTGGTTCCTCGGTGCATGCCTCTAGCACAGAGAGCGTTGTTAAGGGAGCCTCTTATCTACACATATTGCATTGCCTTTATATCTCAACAAAAGCTTCTCATGTAAAGCATTATATATATAATATGAAGTATATTATATATATTTTAAAAGCTTTATGTGAGGCTAATCTGCAGATTAAGCAGCTGCAGCTGTTCTTACTTTGCAGAACAAGATCAAGTAAGTCCTGGTAATGTTTTGCTTCCCTGCTCCTTTACCTGTTCTACTGTGGCCCATTCTGTATTCCTTTCTCTGGATTCAGCCTTCTGGTTATGGCAAGTTTCACCCTTGCTTCTTCTGAATGGTCTTCCTGAACCTGGAAGCAGAAATCTTTAATCTAGCTTTCAAATGTTTATTTTCTTGGTAGTGGTAGTGCTTTATTGCATATACCTGCTATTTGTCATTGCAGATTTTAAAGGAAGTAGGTGGTTGACTGATTCCAAGATAAACTGCTTTTTATCTGTCCCTGGGTTTGATAGCATGGTATATATTCCCTTCCATTTACACACCTGTGTAAAGATCTCAAGGCTCTTTGGGGCATTTGGATCTTTAAAACTCATTTATATCAAATTATTTCAGATTAAATTGAGTAAGGTAGTCTGCCTTAAGTTTATATCTGGCATCCAACATCGAAATACTTGGAATGCCAGATAGCTGGTCAAGGAACAGAAAAGCCTCCTGAGAGGCTGAGGGCTAGAATCATGCTGTGGAGGGTACTTTTCTATGGTCTGTCTGTTCAGCTGGAGTGAAGAATGGTCCCCATACTTGCATTGTTGACGGTGGCCTAAGTGGAAGAAAAAGGACTCTGAGACAATAATTTATTTTCAGGGAATGGAAACAGCCCAACTCCTGGCCAGACTAAACAAGGGTATAGCAGTGGTGGATGTTGTCTCCTTGGACTTCAGTAGGTTTAGGGTCTTTCAGTGTTGCCCAGTGATAGGACACGGGGGAATAGACCTGGTATCAGCAGTGATCTTTTTTAAAAAGTTGATCTTCCTCATTTTAAATAGTAGCCTTTTCTTTTTTTTTTTTATTAAGGGTTTTATGATTTGGATGAACCAGAAAAAAGAAATATCGGCACCTAATATTCAATTTACTTCTCTTTAAAGACATTTACTTCATTAAAGGGTTTTGCTTTAGAAGTCCAGCCTTAAATTCACACTTTTCTATGATGCAATGAGATCTAGAAAATGAGGAGCTCATGGGAAAGAGTATGTTTGAATAAAGTTTCTCTGATGCCTGTCTCTCTCTCTCTGCTCTAGTGTCCAAGGCAGACTGCTATGTGGAACTGAAGCTGCCCACTGCATCTCCCAGAGTCTCCCGAACTCAGGTTGTTGACAACTCTGAGAACCCAGAATGGAATGAAACTTTCCAGTATCGAATCCATAGTGCTGTCAAGGTAAGGACACTTTGTGGAGCAGGTTGGACTACTTGTATTTTTGTGCAGGTTTTCTTTTGATGCTTCATTCAAAACCAGGGGTTCTTTTTTGCCCTCAAAAGGAGTGTTGCTTGTAAGGTGTCAGTTGTCTTCAGTGGTACAAAAAGCTGTACCATGCATGTGCAGTGATACCAACTGCTGTGGTTAACTGCACTCTCATGCAAATTGCAGCTAGAATTTTCAATAGACATCTTTGTGATGCAACTCAGGAAAAACAAGTTATGGCACTACCTGGTGGAGTTCAAGGAAATTCCTTGATGAAGCAAGTTTCTATTTGGTGTTTGCTTCTTTCACAGCAACTATATTTCTACTCACTGCCACTTAGTTCATTCAGTCAAGTTTTACCATCAGTTCCTATGACTGAGAAAACCAAATTTAAACTCTTGGAGAGAGACTGTACGTCTACTATCTGTGTAGGACCAGTATTTAGCAAAGTCATCAGGTAGTCAGCATTCATTCCTAAAGTGAGCACTAATGGTAGAGGGAAGGAAACTGTACTTTAAAAGACCTGTCTTAGTGGGGCACTATTGCTTTGAATAACATCCCAGGTTTTGGAATAAGGTGTCTATTAAGAAGAAACTATCTCCCTCACTGGAGTACCTTTCCACAATGGTTGGTGACAAATGTGGAATGGTAATTGACTTGACTGGTAAGAAAATTGAAAGCTAAACTTTAGAGTGTGGGATCTTTTTCTTTCCCTCCAGGCTCACGAGACCTCAGCCTGGTTACTGCTGGAGACTGCCAGCACAATTCTAAGTTCAGTCTTGTCTCCTTGAGAACTAGTTGCTGCAAGTCTATTATTTATCCTCACTGTATCTATTTCAGTTTCTCTTGAATTTACCAGCTCTGACACAGTGCTGAGCAGGAAGCAATTGGTCCCTATAACATCCTGGACTGAATCATCCTGAAAGAGTGGAAATTGCTATTGCTTTCTTGGGCAGATGTGTGCCTGGAGCTGGTGGAGTATTGCCACGTGTTCAGCTGGGGCCCCCCTCTGGTTGGGAAACTGAGAAAATACTTAAGCTAAATGGAGTCAACTAAGAGCATTTTTTGCTTAACTATTCTGTAAGCCTTGCTGAAAATACTGAATTTTCTTCAGGTTTGAGAAAGGGGAAGGGTATTGATTAATGCACCAAGCATTTATTGTATACAGCTACCCACGTTTGTCAGTGTTTCTGCCCCTTCATCTTAGGCTGTTTGTTTCTGTTTGCTTTTAGAACATTCTGGAGCTGACCCTCTATGATAAGGATGTCCTTGTCAGCGATGAGCTGACCTCTATTGTCTTTGACGTGGGGGGCATGAGGCCGGGTCAGCCCCTGCTGCGCACCTTCAGGCTGAACCCCGCGGTGAGTCCCTGGCTCAGCTGGCAGTGGCTGCAGCTCACCACTGCACAGACCTGGCAGTACCTGCTGGTTGATTTATCTGTGTGGGAGAAGCCAGAAGGGAAAAATGAATCAGCTGGTGATGACAGCACATATGGTTTTACTGTCAACTGCGATGTTCCTCTTAAGTCTCATGAAAAGCTAATTCCATTTAAAGATGTTTTAATATTTCTGAAAGACAGCAGTAATCCCAAAGACTGTGGAAAACACACAAATAAAGTTACTAGAGAATTTGGAAACATCTGGTTTTAAAATGAAAGACATTTGTAGTCAATAATCATTGTGGGGACTGTCTTATTTAGTTTGTCATCATCAATTTGCAAAAAACAAGTTTATTGCTGCAAAGGTTACCTCTAGGTCTCATAAGTCAAAAGCCTAAGAGAAGCTTGTTTTCTCTGGATTATGTTCAGTACACTTAACCCCTGCTTCATGTGGATGCCATTGGTGCATATCAGCTCCTCTCAAGCCCTGTTCACCTGTTTATGGACTTACAAGACAGCCTGTTTTACGTAGGTAGAGCCACATCACCAGACTGATCTGATTTGTAATGCCACAAACACATTGCTACAATAGGTCTGGATTAAAGGTGAGCTAACGACGTGTTTTCTTGAGAAGCTGGGCTTCAGTTCTGTTGGTGTGGTCAGAAGCAGACTAACTGGTGTGCAGTTCTCAGGGAGGTGGTGGGCAGTGTCACAGGCACTCCAAGTGATTTATGATCATGGAAAGAGGCTTAGCAACTCCATTGTTCCCACTGGCTCTATCCATTTGCTGAATGCTTAAGTCATCTTGATCTGTAGTTAAGAGACTGGAAATTTCCGCTTCAGCAAAGAAAATTAACCAAATTGGCTCCTATTTTGTTATTTTAAAAGCTGTGTTAGGGCTGGTATCAAATATGTACTGTATGCTATGGGAGGAGAAAAGACTTTGGCTGGAGCAAAGTCTGTAGAGGACAAAGACAGCAAGGAGCTAAGAGTGCAAGCTGCTGAAATAAGAAATGGGAGGAAGCCCAAAGCCTCATATAGAAGCTGTTCGCAGAGATGGTGCTGCAGTGGTTCTTGAGCCAGAGGAAGTTTTTTTTCCTCTCATTAGCAGAGTAATGGATCTGAGAGCCAACTCTCACTTCTGTGCACTTGTGTCTGCAAATGTAGATGTGTCTGGTCATATAGAACATGTCCAGGAGAAAAGGAATACTTAAAGGCTAAAGGCTAAATTTAACCATTTCAAAATTTTACTGAAGGTTTTATGAATGGAACAAACCCAGTTATTTTAACAGGAAGTTACTGTAACTATGTAACAGGAGAAAAGCTTGATCTCTTGAAAAAATGTCTCATAATTATATGAGGATCAAGGGTCACCAATGTCTGACTTTTATTTTCAAAGGCTAATGAAGAGCTGGATGTAGAGTTTTACTTGGAGAAATGGTGAGTCTTACCTGAAGAGCTGAATGAACTTGTGCTCTGCAGATACGTTGTCAGTTGCTTTTTCTGTGCAGGGACAGTCTTGCTCATAAAAAGGATAATACTTTATAGTTCTCTGTGGTGTTTGAGTTGATTCACTAATGGCTGACCAAAAGTATCCTTAAAATGCTCCAGTCACTAAAATTTTTGGGGTACCAAAAAAGAAATAAAAATTTGCTGGACTTCGTGGGAAGTGAACACTTTATGGATTAGTTATTTCAGAGTGAAAAGTTTTCAGTTAACCTTGTGAAATACACAAATGAATCTTTATGTATCTCATAGTCTATCTAAGGTCAGCTTTTCTCTAGGTTATCAAAGTAACTGGGGTGGGGAGGTCTTATAGCACATGCTTATATTTGCAGATGAATTTTTTTCTTTGGTTTTTCCCAGCCCCCATTATTTTGTAAAGGGAAATATACTTGGTGTTTGCCTGGATCTCCCACACTGAGAACCTTTTCACCCCACTGCTTATTCAGCCAATTGGTTTGTAAAGTAGGATGAAGCAAAATTAAAACCAGTTGTCACTTACAATGAAGCTCTTGCTTTCACAGTTCAGATGCCCCTACAGAGGTCTTGACCAACGGAGTGCTTGTGGTGAGTACATGGAAACCAGAATAATGTGTGTTGTGATTTACTCCTAAAGATAAGGTTTTAGTAGCAAGAGGAGAAGAATTGTCGAGTATTAGTCCTGCTCCCAAATAGCTCCTATTCTTTCCAGGGTCTGCCTTTGGTTTTTTTTTTAATTTGCTGGTTTAAAAATCTTCCTCAATTTTTAAACTTGATACCAACTTACAGAAAACTGCAGTTTTTTATTTTGAGGTTTTTGTTTGATTGTTTGTTCCCTGTAAGGCTGCTATAAAATTGTAAAAAATACCTTTAGGACGCGGGTGAGTCTTGAAGATTGTAATGTGTTTTCTAGATTAGGTGCTGGCCAGGAAGACTGCCTCTTCTTTCTTCAACATATGTTATTTCTAAGCTTTTATCAGTGCCAATATTAAGTAGGTGATCACTCCCTGTTCTTTTGGGTCAATCAATCCAAGAAAATCAGTGTGTTATACATTAAAAATAATGGTGTTACTGCCTCTTTTCTCCCTGGAAAGAAAAGGGGCTCGAGTAATGTTTTTTGTAAGGAGAAAAGGATAATGCTTGAAATGTAGAGTTTTAGCCTTTTTTCCCCCTGAAAAATTGGTGGCATTTAACAGCACAGTTCTGAAAACTGTTTCATAGGAAGGAAGCTTTTGTATTCTAATTTCCCTTAGCAAGTCAGTCTTAATTCAAGCAGTAGACTAGTTTCTTATCTTTTAGGGCAATTGTGTCCAAATCATTATCTCAGCTGCTGTCCTAGAGGGTAAGCTGATATCTGAATGGTGTGAGAAACTAAATTTCATGAGGACATAGACAAGCTGGGACAGAAATTTATCAAGTGCTTGCTTGGATCTGAACAGGGTCTGATACATACATAGTACTCATACACACATTAAAAAAGATAAAAATCCCATAAAAAACCCAGGTGTTGATAACTTGTAACTATGAAGTTGTAAAAAAAACCCCAGTACCTGGAACAGAAAGGGTGATTTTTATTTTGAAGCAAGAGCAAATAATCCTGTCCTACTGAAACAAAACTTGGTCTTTGTTTAAAATTTATTTACAAAACAGTGCTTAATGGGGTTTTTTTTGACTGTTCACAACTGTAAACCTCCAACTAACATTGAATTAAACCGTGTTTAAATTAAATATTATTAATTCAACTGTGTTGAATTAAACTTCAACAAAGAAGTAAACTAAAAATTGTATAACCAGAGCTGGTTTCTTCTTTTCACAGGTTCATCCTTGCTTGTGTCTGCAAGGCACTGTCAACAAAGAGGAAAACACTAAAGAGAAACAGCAAGGTAGGGCTGCCTGTGGAGTTTAAGTCTGCACTACTCTTCAGCATGTTTGTTCCTTGAGAGAGAGACTTGATTCTCTGTCTATAGAGTGCATTTTAATTTACTGACTACAAAATTGACTTTTAAAGTCAATTTAGCTTTTATTTTCAGTAATTAATAGTATTGGGTATTTTCTACTGGGTACCACACAATAGAGTTTTTTCTTGTGTTTTCATGGTCTCAGCTACACTTGATAAGTATGTGATTTTCAACAAATGGCTCCTGTGGTCCAAACTTCTTTTTCTAATGCACAGGATGCTGTGAGGTCAAGGTGTCTGTCCCAGGGGCATATCAAAAGCAGTTGTCTATTCCTTGGACACCAGACAATGAGGAAGATTATGGAACCTCGTTTGTCTTCCATGTGGATAAAGAAATGTGTCCAGAACTGCAAGTGGAGCTGGAGCAAACCATATCTGTCCTACAGGTAAGTATCCATGCTGATTCCGCAAAGCTTACAGAGAGATAAGTTTTCCTCTATTGCTGTTTTTTATACACTACCATTTTTTTGTTGTTGTTGTTTTAAAAATGGCAGACTGTGCATTGGCTCTTTGATGTGTAAGGAGGTGACATTACCATTAGAGTATAGGCTCCTGGGTGATTTAATTAACTTTTATTCAAACTCAGGGATTAAAAAAATGTTACTCTGCACGTGCTTGCTACATATAGACATTTTTTAGGTAATCTATGGAAACTCTTTTCTATTAGAGACTTGTAGATAGTTGCCTCTTGCAGAGGTTTGGCTTTGTCTTTCACTTTGCAGTTTCTCCAGGTGCCCACGTAGTGACTGAACATTCATTCTGCAAAAATGAGAGCAAGAAAACTCTTTATTCTATGATGTTTTTTATCCCCACAAGCAGTTGGGTAGCACGATTGCAAGTGGTGATCTCAACTACTCTAGAAGCAGCTTTAGAGAAGAGGACACAAAGAAGGATGTGGAAGAACAGCTTTGCCAGGGGCTTCGTTAGGCAGCAGACATGAGCTGAAGGGAGAGACCTGGACTTGAGTGATCAAAAACTCAGAGCCAGGCAAGGACAAACACTGTAGAAGTCAACCATGGAGATTGCCCCATGTGGTGAACCTCAGCCAAACCACGCTGGTAGCTAGCAGAACATACTCCTTCAACAAGTGGCATAGAGCACAAAAGTCTTCAGTCTGACCCTTTCTCTCTTATCAGAGGTAGGAGAGTGCCAGGGACGTGGTCGTGTTGCTTGCCCTGTACCTAATGCATGTTATTTGCCCCTATTAGGAGGAGGACAGTGAGATTAGAGGGACATTGGACTCAGGACAGCAGTTATTGGTCAGAAGACACCTGTGAAGTCTGTGGGTAGTTCCTGGTGTGACTTCAGTTCGTGGTGTGAGAAGGGTGGTAGCCTATCTTTTCTCTCAGGTGCCGTCTGCTCCCGAGGTCTGAGCCCTGTGGTTGGTGTGCAGGCTCCAGCCCACCCAGAGGCTCTGTAGGCTTGAGTGTGACCCTCTGATATGAGGAGTTTTTAATATGCTGCTTTACATTTAGGAATCTGTACACAGCTCTGTATTCAGAGATCTTGTCATTTGCTACGTGGCAGAAAACTCAAATATTTCCTGGCAAACCTTAATTTGCTCTGCTTTTGAAGTTTATTTTTAAAATTACATGCTACCACATGTCCCTAAGGCGATTATCTTGTTTCCTATTTTGTGGTATTTTTTTATGTATGTCTAATGCCTTTTTTGGTATCTTTTCCAAATCTTGCTTTGAGGACAGAATGCAAGTTTGTTTGTGAGTTTTCTGACACATGCCAGAACACAACTATTTGTGGGGGAAATTTTGTACTTGAAGACTTTTTGGTTGTGGCAGACAGGTATATTAAAAAAGCCCAATGACAACAAACAAATAAAACTCCCTTAAAACTAAACCAAACCACAGACAAACAACAACAAAGAAACTATTTGAGTGAAAGAAATACCCCTGCAAAGACCTGTCAAGCAAAAAGCAGGATGCCTTCGAAAAGCCTTGGACTTTTGGTAAAGATTTAGCTATAGTGATATTAAGAATTGTTTGCTCTTCTGACATATGAAAGTCGTATCTTTAACTTTTTTCTGTGAATCTCAAATAAGATCTTGTTTTTTATTAGGATGGCGTGAACCCTGATATTGAAAAACATACTACGGTTCTGGGATTGGGGACTGTACCAGTTAATTCCCTTCCTATTGGAGAAAAAGTTGATAGAATCGTTTCTTTGGGAGAGGTAATGTCAATATTTTGCTCTTGCTTTAACATGCATGAGATAACCTTTTCCTCCATTGCCTCTAGGTCTCTGGAAAGTTAGGCAACGTGTGATTCTCAGGAATGCTGTTTTCTTGGATGTCTAGAGTAAAGTAATGAGATTACTCAGTGCAATTCTTCCAAATATGTTTTCATATTTGGGTCTTGCAAAATAAAGTTCATCATTTTCCAAAAAAAAAGGTATTTTCAGGGTGTAAAGGAAAAATATCAGAGGAGGGAAAAAGCAGGAAACTTGTAGAAGAAATTTCTTTCACACTGCCCTCTGAGAATGTTTTGCTTTCTGGAGAGACTAACAAAAATGTCTGAAATAGGTGCAAGGGAAAGGTCTTCCAGAGATGCTGTTTTGTGGGTGAGGGTGCTGTTCTGGATCATAAGTGGTGACACTGTTGATGTCATAATTTCTATTTTGTAGTTCCACCTGTGTAATTGCTATCAGTTTGAAGATGTGTTCTCTCTTTTCACAGGGAAAAAGCTTGGATATGAGTTTGAAAACCGAAGAGAGGTGAGTGGGAACCCCAAAGTCCTTTGAAAATCAGGAAAGGCCTTTATTCTCATAGTAGAATAACTGAGTGACTCTCCTTGCTGTTCTGGGGAGGTCTGTTCACTCCACTGAGCTCTTGGGGTAGATTAAAGAAAAATACCTTTGATTATTTTTCTTCTGAAGGCTGTGACTCTTCACTTTGCAGGTACTATCTATTGAACTGGTGTCAATCCTGCTGACATCTGTACAAATTTTGTGTTCCTAATACTTACATGTAAATAGCTGTTGGTGTAAATATTAAGTAGTTTTGTTAGGCACAGATACTTCCCAGAATATGTGCAGTGATGTCCTGACAGATAGGAAAGGACATCTCTGTGTGTGAAGAGCTTGAACTATAAAATAGATGAAGGGTGCAAGAAAAGAGTAAATAGGGAAAAAAAAACCCCAAACCAAACAAACAAAAAACAACAACAACAACAAAAAACCAGAAAACCAAGGAGTTGTCTTTTAAGTTGATAGGGTCATTTGGTATCCAGTCATCAACTGTGAATATCCTGCTCCTGTTTTACAAACTGATAACAAGTTAATTGGTATTCAGTTGTCCCCTTCTGCCTCTTAAGTTCAGAATCTTCTGTTTTAAAATCCCTCTTCCCCTCATTTCATGCTCATGTTGATAGAATGATGTCAGTTGCTCTTCATACAAGCTTCTTCACTTAAGAATCTTTTCTTCCTTTGTGAAATTCCTGAAGCTTAATCTGAGTACTGTTTGACAGAATCTTTGAATTTAACCATTAAAGGAGACATACAATATAGAGAATTTTAATTTTTAATTCCAAAAGCTGTTGTACAAAATAGCTGGCGTATACACTAAAATTCACCTGGTCCAGTTCAGATCTGCACCTAGATTGTGTATTCACAAAAATTACTTTTCCATGTTGATTACAAATCCTCCAAAATTTCAAGGTTTTTTTTCTTAACTTCTATTTCAGCACTTGGGATCTTGATATACGTTTGGGTTTTGATCTCTGTAAAGAGGAGAGAGAATTTTTGGACAAAAGGAAGAAAATAGTTTCTGAGGCACTAAGGAAGACTCTTCTCTTAAAAGAATCCCCTCCAAAAGATGAGGTATTGAGCACGATCCTGTGGTGAGATTGGTAAAGTCCTTTAAGGCTTGGCTGATAATTAGGCAGTGTAGGAATCCTTGCTTGTAACCAGCAGCAAACATGGTTTGCATTCACTATAGTGTGAGATACAGTCCTGGTACATTTCAGTTCCAAAGTCTCAAATGTTAATATTTTTTAAATTTCAAAGGGGGATATGTGTGTGTTTTGGAATACAAAACATTGAAATTTCAGAATGTATGTCCTTCCTTTAGTTGAACTCCTGTCTCTTGAACTTTGGGCTTGGAATTGTGATGGGAAAATCTGTTTCAGAATGTTTAGAATTTAACTCACATCACAGGAACAGATTCATAATTGCTTATTTGGGGATACATCTACATAGCCTGATACCTTTCTCGGTGGTATTCAGCTGCTGTTTTAAGAATAATTGACTCTTATATGTGTATTGTATGAAAGTAAATGTGTGATAATACACATAACAGTTTCAATAAGTGATTGTCCTGAAGATGACCCCGCTATGCTTTATAGTAAACAGTAAATTTCAATTACAAAATAGAGAAAGGAGTTCTGCTTGAAATCAAGCCCAAAATTACTTGAAATGTAGATAGAAATAGAGGGTTTTATCTCTATTTTTTATTCAGATGAGGCTGAAATGGCATTAGGTGTGTAATTTATTGTCAATCAGAAGTCTGTGGTTGTGACTCCTGAGTTTGCTGTCTGCAGGTTCCAATCGTAGCAGTACTGGGCTCTGGAGGTGGGATGAGAGCACTGACATCGTTCTATGGCAGCCTTGCTGGGCTGCAGCAGCTGGGCCTTCTGGATGCGGCAGTGTATCTGTGTGGGATTTCTGGCTCTACTTGGTAAGCTACATGCAGTGTTGATTCAGAAACTTAGAGGTGAAATGGTAGTGTTGATGCAAAATAAGGCCAAAGTTACATTTGTGCCAGCCATCTGTAGGCAGGCAGCAAGTCAAGTATTTTACCAGTTTTCACCTGTGAGTTCTGTAGGGGATGCTGAACAGTCTAAGACGTCATGTCCAACCCATACAGCTACTGGCTAAATTTATGAATCTGCTGCTTGTGCAAGTCTGACAGTTGAATATTAGAACGTATTATATGAATAAAACTGCGGTGTGGTGCCTCAGAGCACTGTCTTAAAAACCTTCCTCATTCCCCTACTCTTGCCAAGAAGATGATGACTGAGGTGGTGCAAATCGCTGGAAACATGTCTGTGCAGGCCACTATGTCATCACCTTCCAAAACGGAATAGACGCTGAAGAGAGGCATAGCACTGTCTTGCCTTTTGGTGGACTGGAGCAATGTGCTGAAATATTAGAGTGGCTAGAATGTTTCAGTCACTCAGTTCTTGGAGTTTGTGGTGAAGTCATCCCTTGTTTTTGTGGAACAATTTTGTAGAGGAGTTGTGCAACCTGACAGTGTAATCCTTCCTTCCAAGCTTTGTGTGTTAAATTAACTCCTCTGTACATAGTTCTCCTACCCCTTTTGATTCAGAGACACTTCCAAAGAAATCTAGGCATCTGTTTGTATGGATAGTCAATGGTCCCAATTAGCTTCTCCTTTAGTCAGACCTGTGTTCTGGTGACGGACATAGCCTCTGTTGCCGCACGCTGCGCCCTTAACCATCAGCCAGCCTATAATGGTTGTCATGTTCTGGAGTTAACATATTTATGAACTGGTTCATGGGTGCTAGCACAGGATGCTTGGAACATCCTTGGAGGGCAAGTTACCAATCAGGATAAAGATGTCCTGAAGGTGTCAGGGTTTTCAGCACATTTTAGAATTCAGAGATTCTTCATTTAGGGATTCTTTACTCTTCTTTTAGCTGGACTTCCCAAGTGCTGCGGCACTAATTACAACTAGCTAGAATTATTGTTTTCACAAGGGTCTTTATTACTGATGACATTAATAAAAGCATTTTCAGGTGTTTATCGACACTGTATCAAGACCCTGACTGGTCACAAAAAGACCTTCAAGATGCAATCAGAAGAGCTCAGGGTACCGTGTCCAGCAGCAAAGCAGGGGCATTTTCCCCAGAACGACTGAAATACTATTTCCAGGAGCTGAATGCAATGGAGATCAGTGGACGGAAGGTTTCCTTTACGGATTTGTGGGGCCTTATTGTGGAATACTTCCTACAACAGAAGGTAAAAGACTTAATTTTTGGATGTTTACTGCTGTTTGTCTTTCAAGTGGGAACTCTACCCACCCACGTGTGTAGAGTCAAGAAACCAAATACTCTCCTCCTTTGTGAGCTGTTTTGGTACAGGCGATGCTGTGGAATAATCATAACATCTTTTTTAGTTAAGAATTTTAAAGTCACGCAGATCAGTATTATTTGGAATGACTGTTATTAAATTAATAGCTTTTTTACTGGGCAGGTTCAGCCTGGCAGAATGATGCTGGTTTTGCAGAATGGAGTTACTGTGCAGTATTTTCTATGTAATTGAGATTGGAAATCACAGGGATAACTAGTTTGTTAATAACATTAGACATTCTAAATATACAGCTGCAGAAATATTTTTGACAAATCTAACCATGTACCTGGACAGTGGAGAGGAAAAGGGACTTTGAATTAATAGTGTTGTTAATCAGAAATGCTAAGCAACAGCTTCCTTCCAGTTATCAAACTATGGGTAGAGAACTTACCTGACTTAAGTGGGCTCCTCCTTCCTTGCTTGTGACCAGGAAGATCCATCAAAACTGTCTGATCAGCAAGAAGCAGTGAAACGGGCCCAGAACCCTTATCCTATCTATGCAGCTGTCAATGTGAGACCCAATATGAGCAGTGGTGACTTTGCAGGTATGAATATGGAAATTTACTTTTGTTTGCTAAAGTCCATAAATTTATTTCATCTGTCCAGTTGCTTGGGTAGTGAGCAGCTGGTAACAGGAAATATGGCTCAAGCAGCAGTTGGGAGTGCAAGAGGCAATAGGAAACTGATTGGCAGTGTTACCATCCTGATAGCAAATATCTTCATGGCGGCTAAAATGGAGAAATGAGATTCAGAACCGTTGGCCACTCCACGTATTTTGCTAGAAACTGCCTGAAATTTTCAGGAGCTGAGAAGATTCCTGAAATACTTATGTGTCTATCTGAATCAAAGAATTAGAGTTCTTGGTGATAAGGAAACCACTTCCTTCTATAGTCTCAGATAAAAAAATTGTGTAGGATTCATGTAAAATGATGGATTTGCCATCTTGTAATATGGATCATCAAAATTGTATGTTTTAGCGGCCTCTTACAGTAAAAATATGAAGACCAGTCCTTCATTGAGACTTTAAACATGATGCAACAAGTGAGCACAGATGAGTGAGACAGGAACACAAGTGCTTGTGTCCATCTGTGTACCACCAGGGGACTTGTTTTATTCTGGAGGAATGTGTGTGTATGGCAGTGAATTCAATTTGATCCAACCTGACAGAGTTCAAGAAGCATTTGGATAACACTGTGTTTTGTCAGGTTGATCTGTGCAGGCCCAGGAATTGGGCTGGGTGACCCTTCTTTTTCAACTCTTTGTGGAAATCTTTCAGGCATGAGGGGACACTTTGATAAGCAGACAGTGAAGTCTGATGCAGTGGGTCAATTGAGTTTTCAAGTCACTACTGTAGTAGTGTCTGGGAGATGGTAGGTAGTGCAAAGAAAAGCTGAGAAAAATAATGTAACTTCCATTTTGGATGGAAAAGGGAACCATCAGAATTGTTTAAAGTAAAAGTAAAATAGGTAGGTTATTTCCATGGTAACAAGGTCAAGATGGAGCAAGATGGAATGAAAACCTTCACAAGAGCTTTTGTTAATCATATGTGCATACAGGCTAGAGAAGAGGGGCAGAGAAATCCGTAGTGATTGTGAAAAGAGGGGGGAGAGTCCCTTCTGTCTCCCTTGTGTGATCAGATATCAGGTAAATATTTTCACTCATGTTTACTCTGAGATGAGTAAATATCCTGTTGGCTTGTTCTTAGAATGGTGTGAGTTCACTCCCTACGAAGTTGGATTTCGCAAATACGGAGCTTTTGTTCGGACAGAGGATTTTGACAGCGAGTTCTTCATGGGACGGCTTATCCAGAAACATCCAGAGCCCAGGATTTGTTTTCTGCAAGGTATGACCTTATGATAATGATTAAATTATCATTTAAGAAGATGGAAAGGAACTTTGCTGCTTTGGGGACTTATGAACTCAAGTCCATGCCTTTTTTCCCTCCCAGAAGAACTTGAAGAAGTGAAATATGTCAAGTCATTCTCCAGAGCTTTAGGGGTTGGTTCATATTTTTGCAGTCTGATGTCCTTAGTCTGCAAGATGACTCTATTGTAGCCTTGTCAAAAATGTCTGCTGTGGTCTTTCTGTTCTCTTGCTATCTTTTCCATACTTTTCTCTTGGAAAATTTCCTGCATTATATTGTAACATCATAATTTGTCACGTGATTAACGTCAAGGTTTTAACTCAAACATCACCTGTTAGAGTAGTAGGGATCAAGTGACAGTGCTCTCCCATGAAAAATGGCAGCTGAATTCTAGGCCTTTTGGTTACACCATGAAAAACCTTTTGAGTATTAAATTCTTCCACATTTCTCCTGCAGGAATGTGGGGCAGTGCCTTTGCTGCAAGCTTGGACGATATCTGCCTGAAGGTGGTTGGTATAGGACTGAGCTTTCTAGATTCTTTCAAAGATGTTGTCAAAGTTGTAGGTAAGAATATACACGAAAATAGTTGGATTTTTCAAAAGATTGCTGATTTTGTAGTGATCACAAATAATATGATGCAAAAATGTGCTGTATGTAGTTTTCAAGATTAGCACGAAGGGTGGATTGGGACACATCTCTTATTGTGTGTTATTCCCTTTGGTCACACTTATAGTGAAGAGAGAAATTATGTTTGTTTAGTACACTTTCTCTTCCTTTTTAAAAAAAGAATTGGTATCTGACTTCGACTACAAATTTGGGCTGGTTTTGGGAGCTGTCTTAAACACATATTGAAGTGCAGGCATCGTAATCCTGAGAAAAGGAAGAATAGAAGCTGGATTGCTAAGAAGGAGGTGGAAAAAGAGACTGTCAGTTTCCCTCACTGTCTGCTTTTTGTAATACTGGATAAGCTGGTTGTACGCTTATGCATTGATCTCCATTTGTTCATTCCAGTGAAAAGGAAGTGTTTTAGAGGCTGGGACTTGTTCATGTGCATAGTTATGGCCTTCTAGTAACTAGTGGAAGAAGA
Organism: Picathartes gymnocephalus; assembly: GCA_013390045.1. Taxonomy (NCBI): domain Eukaryota; kingdom Metazoa; phylum Chordata; class Aves; order Passeriformes; family Picathartidae; genus Picathartes; species Picathartes gymnocephalus. Next base: position 1,232 of record WEKY01038020.1, on the reverse strand, counting down.
GAATTTTTTTTTTCCCCTGCCTTTCCCGCCCTGGTTCCCCTACCACACCCCACCCTTTTTGGCTTTGTGTAATTATAAATGCTACTGTGTGTGGTTGACTGATGTCTTATGTGACAGAAGTGGTTGTCACTCGGTAGCAAGGATTTCTTTGTGTGGGTTTGAAATTATTATGGGCAATGCTTTTTGAGTAATGCTCTTCCCATTAAACAGGACTAGTAAATCACCCAGCTATGGAATATGCATCTCATTTAAATTTCATTATAGTGCCCTTATTAGAGGACAAATTCAGCCTTAGGATAACGAGCTAAATATTGTAGAAAAAGGCCTGATTGGAATGTTGGAGCTGACATTTTGTGTATGTTCCGCATCCTTCTGTGGCTTCTGCAGACGACTGCCGAAGATTCCATTTCCGAGACCCAGCACGACTGAAGACTCGCTTGGTTATACCTGGGGGCCCCTTGTTACAGATTTTTCAGGATTTCTTCAAGTCCCGAGTCACATGTGGAGAAACCTTCAACTTCATGAAGGGATTGTATCTTCATAAAGATTATGTTAACATCAAGAAATTTGTGACTTGGAGAGGTAAATGAGTCTATATGTATCTGGCTATCACAAAATATTAACACATTGTATAATATCCCAATGTCACAGAACATGTGAGCTTGACTGTGTTTTGCTGAAACCAGGGAATATGTCCCTTCTTACACAATGGCAAAATTTTTGATCTGCTAGGTTTGTTCTGTCATATAAGGCAAGCTCATCATCAGACTTTACAGGTCTGTCTCAGATGAAGGTGCATATTGGAATATATTTTTTCTTCTTACAACACTAATATAAGCTTTGTTTATTTCTTCTGCTAAGAGATGTGTAATGAATCAATATAGTTACTTGAGTAACATGGCATGTCTTACAGGTACTCACCTGGATGCATTTCCCAATCAGCTGACTCCCATGGAAGAGAGCTTGTATTTAGTGGATGGTGGCTTTTCTATCAACTCTCCCTTTCCTTTGGTACTTCAGCCAGAGAGGGATGTGGATGTTATCTTGTCATTCAATTTTTCCTGGGAAGCTCCATTTGAGGTGAGAGATGTAGCTGAGCATTATCACATGAACATAAAAGCACAGAATCATATTCACAATGGCAGCAGATCAGTTGAATACAAACACTAATGGACAAATGAGTAAAAATAAATCCTTACATCTGTCATGGAATCACATAATGGTTTGGGTTG
>WEKY01038017.1:0-18089 GCA_013390045.1 Picathartes gymnocephalus | reverse complement strand
CTTACTGTTTAGACCTTACCTCTTGGTACCAGTGATTTGGTACTGTGCACTACACAAGAGTGCCCTAATTTGTTGTGGTTTTTTATTCTGATTCATTGTAAGCAAATAAATACTGCATTAAGAAAGAGAGCTTTCTGGTGTGAATTTGCAGAAAGGTTATTTTTGTCTGGATACTTATATATAGTAAAGATAAATTATGAATTTAAAAGTATGATGCATGCCTATATGAAACAGAAAAGGTCATTCCAATTTATCAGTCATTGTGAAATGGGGAAATCTGTGCCGTTGCTGTGCCTTACTTTTCACCTGTGCTTCCTTTCCTCCTTGTCTTGAATGTAATTCTGAATTAAAGGGATTCAGAAATGTCTTACTGCACAGGAATCACCCTTGTTAGAAATACTAAGATCTGCATATGCTAACTCTGCAGTTACCTTTTGATGGCTGTTCTTACATGAGAGTAGGAATTCCTGCAATTTTTTCACGACTTTCATCCTATCTCTTTGTTTTAACCTGGCATTTACCATGTTTATACTGTGCATGTAGTAACAGGGGATTTTTTGTGGCTATTTTTAAAGACTTTAAACACAAGTTCATTACTGAGGTGCAATAATAGTCTAGACCCGTGTCTTGACAATTATTCTGAGGTAATTTCCAATAATTCAGAAGCTGATAAAGCTATGGGTCCAGATGCTCTGAATTTTGCTGACTGAAAGGATAGTATATTTATAGTTCTGCACAGGAAAAATCCAGCTTTGCTTTTTACCAGAGAATGATACTTCTTCATTCATTTAAAAAGACGCTCCAGAAGTTTTGCCAGGCTTTGTTGGGTTTTTCAAAATTCTGGGTTCATAGAAAAATAAAACCATGCCTTTTAACCAAAACAGAGGCAAAACTAGTTTTATGAGAACTAGCTTGTCTAAGAAGCCACATTGTGTAAGTGCTGCCTGTTCTTCTGAAGCACTGGTACTCTCTTTTGTAACTTTCCTCTATTTTTGGACCTTGTCCAAAGAAAAATCCTCACATGGGCATTTTTATGTTAAAGTATTCAGACCATTTCTGTTTCATAGCAGGAAATACTAAATTTAAAACAACCTGAGTACTCCAAACAGTAGAACATCATCTGCATTACTAGTTCCATGGTTAGAAAGTATATATGCCAGTTTTACCTGAGGAGAAGGTAGCAGTTGTATCATATTAACAGAGTGCAGCAAAAATTCTGGGAAAGAAAACTGGACTTAAGACAAAATACATTAGTAAAAATGCAAATTTAAGTTCCAGTGCTTAGAAGAGAACACAGCTTGTATTTCCTGCCATGGTAGTTTATAAAAATAAAGGCAGCTATGCATCTTTCAATTTATTTGCGTTTTTCTTAGCTGTGTTACAGCCTGGCCTTATGCCTTCTGTCTGACCTGTTGAGAATTACCATTTGTTTCAGTTCTAACAGAAGCAATAATGTCATAAAATCGTTGTGAAGTAAGGTAGAAAAGCAGTGGCTTGAGGCATTGTATCATATACTCACTGTAGCTCCTGAGTAGCTGGTAATGTGGTCTTACTTCCACAAGTATGTCTGTTCCATGCAGCACAGAAGTTGGACTCAGCCTGACAAATATCTGGGATTTGCCAACAGGTTTATTTGATTTCAGTTTGGTAATAGCAGAAGTTCTGTTCCATACAGTGTTGGAAAGGACATGTTCTAATAATGATCACAGATTCTTTTTGTCTCTTCTCTGCAGTTTCGGTCCATTAGCCTGTTTCATAAATGGGAAACCATTTCACCCCGTGCAGCTTTTAGTTTGTTGTGGCTTCTGCAACCTGTAACTTGTGTGTGTTGTGGAGATTGGAAGGCATGTCCTGAAAATACTGCAAGATCATTTTGTGCTTTCAGTGCTTTCCCCTTCCAAATAAATGAGAAGTGATTTGTTCAAACTTCTTACAGTGAGTTGATCACATCTGTGCATCATTTTCTGAGTGCTAAACCTGAGCCAATGGTCTCTGATTTGTACAAGTTTTGGCTCAAGGTAGTTGCAGCTCTGCTCAGAACATACACACAATGATGTAAGAATACATAATCAAATCCTACACCTGTAGATCAGTTGCTCAAAAGAGGTCTATGCTTTGGTGTAAATCTGTCTACAGAAGTTCTCCACTCTGAAAAAGAAACAATACCACAATCATAATTTCCTGGGATCTTCGGGAAAGAATTTTAGAATGCACTCAGTTATGTACTGAACATGTGAAAAATTAATTTGTTTCTTCAAAGAGGTCCATAGCTTTGTCTGCTGTCACTAAGCAAGCAGTCATTCTGTGGCGTGGTTGAAACAAAGACCTTGGGGAAATCTGTGATCATTTAATGAAGGATTTTTACCTAGATAGAATAAAGGCATGGAAATGTCATGAAGATTGCTGTCTTGACTTTGAGCATTACTGTGGCAATGCAAGTGCCATTTTTTTAACAAGGTAATATTTACGTAGGAGTTCTTCTCTTGGTTTCCCTAGCAGCATTAAGCTATGCTCTGTTAAGCATTTCTGTGGTGAAAAAAGTCATTTATAAGGATTCTAGCAGTTCTATCAGTAAAAAGTTTTATTCCAGTCTAATAAACGTGTTCAAGTAAAATTTTCCAGTTTAAAAATTTTCTTGATATTTGATTCTCTTGAGGTTTTAGTTACTAAGAATGATTTGTGTCATTTATATAACCTCTGATTTTTTTAATGCATTTCCAGTCCTCCTGTTCGACGTCAGAGAACAAGGAGAGATCGTTTGTCTAGACATAATTCTATTAGCCAGGATGAAAACTATCACCATCTCTCCTATGGACAGCCGCAAGCAATAGAAGAGCCTCGAGCCTTTCGCCCACCGAATGTATCTCCTCGTATGTTGCACCCAGCTGCTCACCCACCGCAGCAGAATGCAGTGATGGTTGACATTCATGATCAGGTAACATTTTTAGAGTACAAACAGAAGGCTGTTCAAGATTATGTGTTTGGTTTTGGAAGGTTTTTCCCAACATCTTCAAGATCCCTCTCCACACCAAATAGTTCACCTCACCTCATAGTTGACAGTGAAAGTCACAGAGCACTAAATTCTATTTGACTTCTTACAGAGTGGTGATTTTTTATTGAATACTAACTGTATGAAGCATTGCAGTAGGCAGTGAAAAAAAAAAACCATAAAGTTCAGACTTTTAATAAAGAAGATTGATACTTAACAATTCAAACTTAACAATTTGACAATGCATGAATTAGCATATTTCTCTTGGTCTCTGTCTCAAACCTTTGAAATGCAATTATTTTGCTTTTGCAATTGATTTCTTGTAATAAAGATGTGACATGATACTAATTATATGTTCTCTTTCACATGAAATTCCTCACACAGTTTAAATGTGTAATTTAGAAGTAGAATTCATGGTGACTATAGTTGGTTATCTACATGGCAGCAGAACTCAAAATAGTTTTGTTGCATAACTAAATTAGCCCTCCTAGCCTAATCAACTCCTCCTGAAATTATATGAAAAAATTATATACATAACTGGTCCAGAAAATAAATAATTCGTCTCTGTGACATCACTTTGTATAGAACAGAGGACCTCTGAAAGAAGTTTTGGACCCCTCACTACAAGAAGGACATTGCAGGGATGGAGCATGTCCTTGGAAGAGCAGTGGGATTGGTGAAGGGGCTGGAGCACAGATTGTAAGAGGAGCGGCTGAGGGAGCTGGGTGTGTTTAGCCTGGGGAAAAGTAGGCTCTGGGAGGACCATACCAATCTCTAAAACTACCTGAAAGGAAGTTGTAATCTAGTGGGGGTTGGTTTCCGAAGTAACAAGTGACAGGACAAGAAGAAATTGCACCACACTGCACAAGGGTATTTTAAATTGGATATTAGGAAAAATTACTGAAAGGATTGTCAAGTGTTGGAATTGGCTGCCCAGGGAAGTGGTGGAGTCACCGTACCTGTAGGTATTTTAAAGACATGCAGGTGTGGCAGTTACAGACATGATTAGGGGTGGCAGTGGTGGGTTAATCGTTGGACTTGATGAACTTAAGGGTCTTTTCCAGCCTAAATGATGCTATGATCCTGTTGAGGTAACCTTTGTTGTTGTCTACTAAATTAACAGGCCACAGCACCACAAGTACACTAGTTGCTACGTAGCCACGAATAGGGCTGGCTATGTGGACGTCCGCATCAGAAGCTGCATACGCACAGAATGCAGCTGTAACATCCGTGCTTAAAAGCTTAAAAGCTAGTCTGCACTCAGTTGCATAGCAACTGGTGTCTCATATTATATGTGTAGAGGGGTTCTCAGCAGGGAAGTATTTGCATTTGGGACCAAGTACAAGGATAGAAGCCAATACTATTCTAGCCATCTCACAAACTTAAATTTTTAACAGTTCTTCTGCTGGAGATCAGATAATGCTCTTGCTTTATGTTGTAAGCTTACATCATGAAAAGTCTGGCTGAACTTTTCCATCCAACTGCCAAACACCGTCTGGGATCAGATGTCAGTATTTCCAGAATGAGGTCTTCATGGTGCTGGTTTCCAATTCAGGGGCATGAACATTTGAGAAGTCATTTTTTATTATTATTATAACCAATAAACATTCCAGGATCACATATAGCGTTGCACTTATGCTCAACTTTTGTAGCAGAGCCAGAAATGATTCAAATTCAGTGTCTCTCCTGAGACTGATTTCAGTCATTATTGATACATAGGTTGAGATTTTAACCTCTGTTCAGTGATCTGTGTTCTGTTTTGGTCTCTTTGGCTGTACTCTAGCAGCTAGCTTTCTTTACTCATTCTCACCTTCCTGAGGAGCTGTTCTTGTTCCATTTTAAATAAGCCGGTTCTATTTTGGCTGGTCATGAAGAAAGAGCTTTGAAATCAGTACTTTCGGTTAATCTGTGCTGCCTGACTCTTAAGCCTTTTCAGTTTTATTAGAGCATCAGAGTGTTAAAAGATTGTCCAGTGTTAAAAAATCCAACAAAAAAAAAGAACAACAAAATTTCAAGCAAGCAAACAACCCAAGTGGTTTCTAGGTCCAGAATACCTTTGGATCTTGGTTTGATGATTAAATTTCAGGGTTTACCACTAGTTAGAAAATTGGCTTACATGGTTTCCCAGTATGAATTTGGGTAGTTAGGGTCTGCTGCCTCTTAGTCATGTTAACTTTTCCTTTTCAGGTTTCTAGTTAGCCATTCTGTAACTTAAATTAGGAATTTAGCTTAAATGCTGGCCTGAATGTGAATCAAGAGAGCAGTCTTTTTGGAAGAAAGAAAATCTAGAAATTCGTTTTGTTGTTTACAGTTCCAAGTCTCTTGAGTTAATATTGAATCAGTCCCTTCAGAACTGAGAAAATTCTTGAGCTGCTTGTAGATTAGCTTTTATGTGGGAGTTACTACTTCCTTATTTTGTAAGAAATACGAAGTAATTTTGGAGAGAGGGAGAGAAGGGAGGGTAGACAGGCTTAGTAGTCTGACGCGCTTCTGAGTGACTAAGGTACCACTGAAGTTTTAACATTTTAAGCTAAGAGATCTCTCTTTCACAGAAATTCTGATGAATAAATAACATTCCATTGATAGAAATATTTTAATGAGCAGAAATTGCAACCATGTGCCTCCTTTTACACTTTCTTTGTGAATATATTATTCTCCTGATATGTAAGTAAAAGCTTGTTATCTTACTGTGCTGTACAACAGTGTTAAGACTTTGCAGTAAGCAATTAAATACATTTTCTTTTCCTTTTGCTGCAGATCCATCAGGGCACGGTTCCTGTTTCATACACAGTGACAACTGTGGCTCCACATGGGATACCACTTTGCACAGGCCAGCACATTCCAGCCTGCAGCACGCAGCAGGTCCCAGGGTGCTCAGTGGTTTTCAGTGGCCAGCACCTTCCAGTTTGCAGTGTGCCTCCCCCAGTAAGTGAGTCTCTGTAACTACACCAGCTTCAATCTGTTTTTCTAGTATAAATCTGTCATACACAGTGCTATATACAGTGTTTAGTGAACACTTTTGATGTTGGTATAATGTTGGTCTGTGCCAGTGGTGCATAGCTTTGCTTTTCCTGTGGTGCATTCTGTGACATGAATAAGCCAGTGTGACACTGTAACAAAACCCTTGATATCACCCATGTGTTGCTTTAAGCTGCTCATTGAAGAGTAAGGGTAATTTGCATTTTTGTGCCCTGGTACCATGTATCTTCATGAGAGGCAACAAGGTCTGCAGCATGCTGCCTGCTAGTCTGGAGCATTTGTGAGACTCAGTTCCCCTTGCCTGTCAAATTGGTGGAAATCTGTTGTAGAAGCTGGTGTATATCCCTGAGGCAGCATGAGAGACAGCCTTTTTCTTCTGTTTAGTGGTGGAACAACGCAATCTCAGAATAAGTACCCAGAGATTGGAACAATACTTACATAGTAAATTCAGCAAGGAAGAAAGCAACATGTCCTAAGAAACAAGAGAAAAATCTGAAACTGTGTTGGGGCTTAGGGAAATCAATCCAACGGCTTCTAATAATCATACTCTATACTTTGAATAGGTATATTATCTGTGCAGTTCATAAAATACTTTGTAATTTAGCAATGCAATTGTCCTTTTAATATGTATAGGAGTAAAGCTCTGTTTTTTGTTTTGAACGTTCAGCAGTTAATCAAGTGTGTTGAGAGAATAGATCCAGTACAAGTGAATATAAACAGTTAAGTTTCTGTGGCATCAGCAGGCAGACTTTATGCTTTCTTCTGTTAAAGCATAAAATTGAGGAATAGTTTTAAGTTAAGAGGGGACTCTGGAGGTTGTCTGGTGGTCACCTGCTGCAGTATCAGTTTCCAAGTATGGAGATTTCACAACACCTCTAAGCTTCTGCTCCGGTGTTTGACTGTCCTTGAGATGAAGCATTTCCTCTGTATGTCAGCTTGAATTTTCTTTTTTGCATCTTGGTCCCATTGGTCCTCGTGTGCTTTCACATTGCGTCTTGAGGAGGACTTGGATTCTTCCTGTCCACTCTCAGGAAATAGTTAGACACAGCCATAAGGTTTTTGCTTGGTTTTCTCTTTTTAAAGCAGAACAAGTCTAGTTCTGCTACTTCTTTTATGCATTTTGCTCCAAGCCCTTGGTCAGCAGGTTGTCATTTTCTCTGTTTGGCACTAGGACGCCCAAAATTGGGCCCAGGACTCGAGATTAGTGTCACAATTTCTGAATGGAAGGAGCAGAATCACTTCACTGGTTTCACAAGTTGCTTTCTTAGCCATGCAGCCCAGCACGCTATAGACCTTTTTGACTGAGTACACTATGGGTATTGTGTACATGTCCACCACAACCCCACTTTTTTTTCTGCAAATCTGACTGCAACCAGTTTGTCTCAGAGTGTCCTGCTCCATGGAGTTACTCTCTTCCAGTACGAGACTTCACATTTGCGTTTAAACTTTATATAGTTCGTGTCAGCCAGTTTCTCTAGCGTTATAAAAATACATCTCAAAGGTAGCCCATGCCCTCCAGCATGTCACCTTGCTCACCAGCTTCATCTGTGAACTTCCCAGTACCCTTTTGTTATTTTCACTCTCTCACTGCATGTGTAACTATGAGGTAAACAAATGGCATTTTTTAAATACCTTTATCAGTTTTAAAAGTTCTTCTGAGGGCAAGATGGCATCCAGAGGGACATGGACAAGCTTGAGGAATGGGCCCATGTGAAATCTCGTGTGGTTTAACAAGACCAAACACAACGTGCTGCACCTGGGTTATACCAATGCAGGCTGGGGGATGAACAGACGGAGAGCAGCCCTGGGGAGAAGGACTTGGGGATGCTGGTGGCTGAGAGGCCGGACATGACCCAGCCATGGGCACTCCCAGCCCAGAAAGCCAAATGTGTCCTGGGCTGCATCCAAAGCAGCGTGGGCAGCAGGGGAGGGAGGGGATTCTCCCCCTCTGCCCTGCTCTGCTGAGACCCCACCTGGAACCCTGCATCCAGCTCTGGGGTCCCAGCACAGGAAGGACATAGAACTGTTGGAGTGAGTCCAGAGGAGGGACACCAAGATAGTTAGTGGGAGGGAGAACCTCTCCTATAAAAATAGGCTGAGGGAATTGGGCTTGTTCAGCCTGGAAAAGAGAAGGCTGTGGGGTGCCGTAATTCCAGTACTTAAGGCACCCTGCAAGAAGGAGAGAGACTTTTTAGAAGGGCATGTAGTGACATAACAAGATGGGGAATGGCTTCAGACTGAAAAAGAGTAGGTTTAAATTAGATATTAGGAAAAAAATTCTTTACCATGAGGGTGGTGAGACACTGGAACAGGTTACCCAGAAAGGTTATGGATGCCACATCCCTGAAAGTGTCCAAGGCCAGGCTGGATAAAGCTCTGAGCAACCTGATCTAGTGAAAGGTGTCCCTGCCCATGGCAGGGGGTTTGGAACAAAATTATATCTAAGGTGCCTTCCAGCCCAGGTCATTCTATGATATGTCCAAACAGAAGAACTTCTTTAAAAGCGTGAGTAAATAAACAGGCAACTTTCATTTCTTTCCGCTTGGAATTTAGTGTGGCCTCATTTGCTCTGACTTTAAAAAGTGACGTGGGCATAGCACAAATCAAACATTCCAAACATATGTAGGAGCTATGGTAATCTTTACCAGATGAAATCCTATTTCAGTGTTTCCCAAAGAATCTCATGTTTTTAAGAGTACTGTGAGATGTTTTACCTGCAGATTGATCTTGAGCTATTTCAGATGACAGTTTTCAATTTAGTAAAAAACAATAAAAATGTATTAAAACCATGGAAACAATTGTCTGTGATATTTGTTTTTAGTAAAATGTTGTAGTAACTGAGGGAAAATAATAGTCAGCATTTAAGTTAAAAATAGTTGTCAGATCTAATTAATCTACTACTGTTTTGGTGCATTTAAAGATTTATGTTTGGTCATGATCACAGCAGATTGAGGTGATAGTTCCTCCTCCACCACTGAAATCTAACTTTAAGTTAGTTCCTTTTACCATTTTATGCTATTATAGTCAATATGCAAATGTATGCTGTGTGACTAATAAAAAAAAAGTGAGGCATCAAAATTGGGTAATTTTTCTTTGCAAGATTTGATAATATCTTAATTAAATGATCTTTTAATTGTTAAAAGTGTAAAAGAAATGCCTGACATTCTCATAATGGATCAAAGCACAACAAAAAAGAGAATGCAGGTTCCTTGGTCCTCCATATACAAAGGTGGAAGTAAAACTGAATAGTGCTACAAGGCACATTCCTGTTCCCCTGCAGTGCCTTCATCATTTTACTGTTCAAGCTTTAGTGCCCAAAGTTGTTTCTGTGTCAGGAATTTAAAGGGGGAGAGAAAAGAGCTATTTCCCATAGTATTTGTCACTAGGGAGCTGCTTTTAGAGCATAGAACTCACCCAAAAGTGCAAAACGGAGCAGACTGTATGAATTATTCGTAGTATATGAGTCAACAGAGGTCTTTAGGCACAGTCTGACAGCGGAGTCCCTCACCTGCATCTAGAGCTTAAAGTGGTTGCAAGACCATTGCTTTGGGCATGTGGTTTGGATGATAATATGTGGGAAGAATAAAATGAACTAGGATAACTATCTGCTCATCACTTAGGAGCCTGTCTGGTCCTAGAGTATTGAAAATCCAAACTCCCGGTGACCTCATGAGTACCTAGCAGATGTAGCTACTTCCTAGAGCCTGTTCTCTGCTAATCACTGTTCCTTGGGTATTTGAAGAAGTTACTATTTTTGTGTATTTTGGAGGCTTTTTCAACACGGCAGAAGAACTGTTCTATTGTATCTTTCCATAATAAATACATAGAATATGGAACATTTTGTAGGGAATGTTTGTGCTACAAAAACGTATTGTTTTTATTTTATTTCAGATGCTTCAGGCGTGCTCAGTCCAGCACCTACCTGTACCATATGCAGCATTTCCACCCCTCATTTCTAGTGACCCATTCCTTTTGCATCCTCCTCATATCTCTACACACCACCCTCCTCACTTACCTCCTCCAGGACAATTTGTTCCTTTCCAAGCACAGCAGTCACGGTCGGTAAGTAATGCTTCTTACCCCACTCTCAGTAGAACTGGTGGGCTGGATGGGCACATAGCACTGATACCTGACTGAGGAAACAAGGATTTTCTTTCAAGTTGTTACTGCTTGGTATGGAGATGAAAAAATATTTCTGAAGTTCAGTGTTTCACTTCAGATTTCATCACTGTCTGTGCTGTTTCTCCATAGGCATTTACTTCTCTCAGAAAGATGGGTATTTCCTTCACCATCAGATATTTCTTTCCCAGGAAGCGGAATAGAATCCAGAGGAGGTTGTGTAAGCGCAGTAGGCATCTCAGGGAAAAGCATAGCAGAGAAAGAGGCACAGAATGTTACTTTAATTAACATGCTTCTTTTGTGTTACTTCTTAAATGACCAGTGCTTCTCCTAGAACATTTTTTTCACGCTTATGAAAGTTACTGATGTTGTCGCTTCAGCAGATTTGGCTTAGTGGTACAGGCTATGCAAATGTGGGAAAATGTGACCCTGTTTTGGATTTAGGGAGAAATGAGGTTTACAGTTCTGGCCTACCACTCTTTCTGTGTGGTTATCTGAGTACTTGTCCATTTGTTTGCCCCGCTGAGTAGAAGATTCAGATGTTTCAGTAATGCAGAAATAGTGCAGCTTTATTGTTGCAAACACTGCTCAGATGCCTTCGTGCCACGTCTCAGATGTGGATAGGGTTGTAACCACTCCATTAGAGTGATGGGAGAACAGTTTCCATCATTATAACAAAGTTTTCTGTCGTAGAAGTCTTTACAAGGCTTGGCTTCAGAAAATGTATGGACTCAGGTTTTAGCTTGAGTTGCTTACTTACTTTTTAACTAGGCTTGCCTCAGCTTTCAGCTCTGTAAAAAGCTTCTAAAAGTGCTTTAAAATATCTTGTTTTTTCTGTATAACAGGAAAACAGACTATTCCTTTGATTCCACAAGGTGGCTTTCTTAGCTGAATTTCTTGAAATGGTGGAATTCGTTGTCAGTAACAGGTGTATTTATGAAACAGTGAGAATTCCTGGTTGTTTTTTGAGCACTTTTGGACCTGACTGATGTAATAGATTTGACTAGCTACAAGACTAATCTGGAATCTCATGCTTCTGAAACCTCAGGACTGCTTGTTAGGACTGCTTGCATGACCCTCCTAGGAAAGTATCTGCTTGCTTTCTGGATATCATTATCAGTTTCATCTACTGGAACCACCATGATTCCTCTCCACTTGTCAGTTTTTCTGGCACAATTTCAGTTCTTGTCTATGGTTGTTTATTTTTTTCTCTCGCATAGTTATACAGTGAGAGCAGCCTGGCAAGAAGGAGAGCAAATATTTGTCCTGAAAAATGCAAGATGCAGGAAATTACAGCCACTGCTATATTTGCTAGATTGCATAAATTCCTGGTCTATAAGCATGGCTAGCTGGAAAAGGTGAATTTATATCAAATGTGTAGTGTTGTCTTTGCTTTTTTGGATAGTGTTAATGACATAGGAATTGTTCACAGAGTTACTGTAAAATTGATCACGGCAGCACAGATTATACAGCTGGGATTGCAGTTCTTTATTGGGGAAAAAATTTCATCTCTATTATTGCAACAAACGCTGTCTCTGGTTTTTTTTGTAGCCACTTCAAAGGATAGAAAATGACGTAGAATTGGTTGGAGAACATCTTCCTGTAGGAGGTTTTACATACCCTCCCTCAGCCCATCCACCAACGTTGCCTCCCTCAACTCCTCTTCAATTCTTAGCCCATGATCCATTACACCAGGAGGTGTCATTTGGGGTAGTAAGTATTGTTTTCTACGCTACATTCTCTTTCATACTGCATTAACATTCTTGATCGTTATTCTGTAATACATTTTGTTGAAAAGTCACACTTTTGCAATCATATTCCATTATTGGAATAGCTATATACTGTGGTATTTTCTTTAAGCTTGTGTTAATCAAGTTAAGGGTAATTTAATGACACCAGCAAATTATTTCCAGTAACAGTGTCTGCAGAGTGCAGCAGCATTTACTTAGAAAACTTTCCATGTTGTCACATAGTCCAGGACTTCTATTGCAGGAATTGGTTAGTACAGTTTAGAAAAACTGTTGTCACTTTTAGTTAATTCTTCATCATATGTTGAGTTTCCACAGCTCAGGAAAGCCAGAATGCTTTAAAAACTGTTCTTTAAGCAGTTGTAAAGTGCTTCTATAACTTAGACCACACCATATATTATAAAGATAGCCATGTTACAAAACTCGATTTAAGTCAGCTTTCAGGGGATCTACAGGCAGTTCAACTGCAGCAGCACAAAATAAAATTAAAAGTGCTGCAGGATAAAGTCTGTGTTGAATTTTGTTGAATTGTATGCTTCTGTGGTGTGTCCAGTGGTGCTACTTCTACAGTCTTTGTCTTGTACTTCAGTCTGCAATTATACTAGTCCTGAAATGGGTCAGGGTTTTGTTGTTGTTGTGGTTGTTGTTTTGTGCGGGTCACTTTTTAAGAAACGAAAATACTCCCTCTCCTGCCTATGTGATGCTGGGAGAAATAGCTAGATCCCAAGTATAGGTGCTGAAATTTTTTATTGTTTGACACATGCATCAAGTTGTCAGTGGTTTTAGGGGCCTATTGTTATTTAAATTTTAAATAAGAATTAAATTTTAGGCCCCGCAGGTGCAGAATATATAGGTATCTTGGCTTTAATTATTCTCCTTGAAATCAGAGAACCTAGTCAAATGCTTGCAGCAGTTTTTATAAAGGTTATGTAAATGTCCACCATTTCAAAAAGTGATCAACTTATTATTAATCTAAAGGTGTCCAGATCTTCACTGAAGTTTTCAGGCAGTATGAGACATTCTGGAGACCAGGACACTTCAAAGCTTCCATAAACTGCTTGTATTTTATTCAGTATGCTTGTTAGATGAATTAGTCTAATTATACATGTTTTGCTTGGAAGTCAGACTTCCTTCATTTTTAAATTTGCTTGTTAAAGTAGATAGGGAACATTATACCATTTTCTGCAGATTGTAACATTTGTCCTCTCTGATGCTTCAGCTCTGTGTTGTTTATTGCTAAGGAGTAGAATAGAGACATATTACAAGTAACAATGTGATCCTTTATAAAGTAGTACTAAGTCTTTATAAAGCTTTATTTGCATTAACATTGGAATGGAATAGCTGCATTTCTGATTTTTTTTCCTTCAGTGAACACAACAGTTTCTAATTATGTTTTTGGATTGCAGAATTCGTAAAGTAGTAAAATTAATATTTGATTTGTCTAGTTTGAAACTTCGACCAAAAGGAACCTGGCTCTTTTGCATTGTCCTTATATTAATATGTTAATTTTATGTATGACTGTGGCTACCTAATTATAATGTTTCCATTGTAAAATTAGGGGATGTTAGGTTAGTCACTGGGAGTTTTGGGCTCTTGTGCTTTCAAATTTCAAATACGTAAGAAGAAAAATGTGTTAGTAAAGACTTAGAGTGTTCTTTGTTTAAAAAAAAATGTGTTAAGGCCCTCAAATATGGACTCAAACATGAATTTCAGCTGTAGAAAATACAAAAAAAAATTAGTAAAGTATGACAAAAAGCACTCTGATTTATCCATGGAATGAATGCACTGAAACTTTGGGCTTGAGTGTCTCTCTGTGTGGTCCAGCTGAGGAAATTGTAGTGATTAAACCTTCCACATGCACATGAAAGGCTTCAAGCCTTTAAGCCTAAATATAAATATATACCACTGCTTACAAGTTAGAGGTTTTTTAAAGAGATTTTTTCTAAATTCTCATTTTTAAAGAGTTTTTTAAGGGCTTCTTTACTCAACTGCTTATGCACAGGCTTGTGTAATAGTGCCTGGGCCTTTTATATATACAAGAGGGTCAGCAGTTCACGTTCTGTTTCCCAAACAATACTGTCTGTTGGCGAAAATCACAAGAACTTGTAAGGATTTCTGTTGTATATTACCACTTTTTCACGTGAGTTGATATGATTGTGTATTATAGATGGGAATAGTAATTTCAGATTGAGGCTGAGATTCTTTTGGATTTTAGCAGAGGCTGGATTTTTAAAATAATGCTTTATTGGAAGTGGATTTCATTATTAAGGGCAGAAATTAAGAATAGAAAATGTTGAATCATGGACTCACAGGCTGAATAAGGTTGAAAGGAAGGTCATCTGGTCAAGCAGGGCCACCTATAATTGGGTGTCCAGGACTATGTCCAACCAGCTTTTGAGTATCTCCAGGAAGGGAGACTTCACCATCTCCCTAGGCAACCTGTGCCAGTGGTCAGTCACCCTCAGAGTAAAGAAGTGTTTCCTTATGTTCAGACAGAGCCTCCTGTGTTTCAGTCTGTGCCCAATGTCTCTGGTCCTGCCACTGGGCACCACTGAAAAGAGCCTGGCTCTGTCTTCTTTGCACCCTCCCTTCAGGTATTTATATACATTGATAGGATCCCCTCCCGAGCCTTCTGTTTTCCAGGCTGAACAGGTTCAGCTGTCTCAGCCTGTTCACACATGTGAGATGCTCCAGTCCCATCTTAGTTGACCCTTTGTAGGACTCTCTCCAGTATGTCCATGTCTGTCTTGTGCTGGGGAGCCCAAAACTGGACACAAGTTCCAGTTCCACAAGTTTCAGTTGAAGCTTATTTTCTTCTTTCTTGCAGCCTTACCCACCTTTTATGCCTCGAAGACTCACAGGGCGCAGCAGATACCGCTCACAGCAGCCAATACCTCCACACCCTTACCATCCCAGCCTATTACCTTATGTGCTGTAAGTGAAAAGTACATTTGCTTCCATGTAGGCTGTTAAGAAGTCAGCAAGCATCTTGGCACTTTCTTTGGTTGGACTCTACCAGAGACCAGGCATATTTCACCTGTCTCAGAGGAAAACTTCCATTTCTGTGTAAACTTTTCACCCTATTTTGAATAACGTACACCACTGAGCAAGGAAAAATACAAGTGAACAGTTTTTGTCCAGTGTAGTTTTATAGGTATTTTGAGGCACGGTAGCCTCTTGTTTCTGAACTCTTGGTAAAATCTTCCAACAGATTTTAAATCATGGTTCTGTGATACTCTTACAGAGGCGTGGTTACACTGTAGGATCAAGTTGTAGGAGTCTTCATTTATGGAATAAATAAATTTGGTTTGGTTCTTAATTATAAAACACAAGAGTGGGAACTTCTGTGATGAGTTACTCTTTATTGGCTGAAGTGCTACACTGTCACAGCTGCCACATTTCTGTTCTGTCTCTGATTAGCTGGAAAAGATGTGGGACAATTAACATTTAGGAATTATCTGGAGTGTGTTATTGAAGACTCTCTGGAAGAGAGTTTCGGTCTGTGACATGAGGTGTATTAGACTTCTGTGTTCTGCATTGGAAGTAAGAATTAAATGTTTAGAAAACAAAGATTAAGTTTCTGGTGGCAAAGGTGACATTGACAATCAAACACTGACACCAGGTCTGTAGTTTCTCTCTGTGCCGTGTCAGATATGGCGTGAAAATGGCACCAGAAATCTGATTCAGCAAAGTTGTTCAACTTTGCATCTTGCAGTCTGAGAGTAATGTCATAGCTTCTTGCCTGTTCATTGAGGACATGATGCGGCACAGTAATTCCTGATTCTACTATGTTAGTGCTTTGAATTTGTGATTTCCATGTCTGTGGATGAAGTTTTGACCCACTGTACTATCTTGGGAGGTAAAAAGACTTACTGAACATACAACCAGGAAAACATCTCTCTGATCTCTCAGCCTGATGGGATTCTACTTTAACCAACATCACAGTACATGAGAAAGTGAATTTGTGCTTACCTTCAGGATGGAAGTTTGTCCGGTAGCAAATCCTGTTTATCTTCACTGTGTGTTTTAGGCTTGCAGCAGTTGCAAGACTTTTGTGTTGGAGATCTAAATGAACTTAGCATTCCTCTTTGATGGTCTTTTATCCACTTAAAGAAATACAGCATATTTAAAACAAAAATGTCAAATTTTTGTCAGTTTTAGCTCTCCCCATAGTCTGTGATAATTAAGAGATTAGTTTTTGTAATACAGCTGACCTTGGTTAAAAGTACCAAAGGCACATGCATTTAAAATGTCAGCACTCCCAATATCAGAAAGTAGCTTTTTCCTGTGACTGTTTCACTTCAAATGTCTGTTCGTGACTTCAGATATAACATTTTTGCCAGTTCTGAGAACATGTTGATTTGAGAGGCATCAGAAAGGTTACTTTACCTCTGCCCGATATTTCTGTGCTTTCCTTCAGCAAGATGCTGAACCTTATCCTTGTTTGCTCTCGTGGTAGATCAATGCTCCCAGTGCCACCGGCAGTTGGACCAGCTTTCAGCTTTGAGTTGGATGTGGAAGATGGAGAGGTAGAAAACTATGAGGTTGGTGTGTGAACTACAACTACCTTTAAAGAACAGATGTTAGCTCAAGCAATACATAAAATTTTATTATATCTTGCTTTTAGTTCTGGTTTTGCCTTTCAAATAAATGTAGTGACTGTGAAGACAGAATACAAAAACGGTCCTTTCAGATTTTTTTTTTGTACTATTGGATATTAGAAGTGTTTAGGTTTTTTTCTTGTCTATTGCTCTTTCTCAGAATTCACCGTTCTAGGCTAATAATCATTAAATTGTTCAACTTTTATGTTCTACATGCTACCCTTCTCCTTTCAAAATTTAATTGATTTTAAATACCAAACAGAAGTGAAGCACTTTCAAAAGAAAAGGGTAAGTTACTGGTTTTATGAGTGTAACTTTCAGAATGGTTTTAATATCATAGGATTAATTAATCTAAATGTAATGTTTATAAAATTGCCTTACTGCCTTTTCTTCTTGCTCTCTGGAGGGGTAATTCACATCTATAGATGCAGAACCCTCTTAAATATCCTAGATAATTATGAGGCTGTTCCAGCTGTTGCTTCTTGGCTGGTTCTGAAGCTGATGGATTCCATTTGATTTCTCTTGAGTTAGTCATCATTAACCCTGACTTTTGCATCTCTTTGCCTGTGCTCCCATTAAGATGTCTGTGTAGTTGCATGTCTTCAGTTTAACAGTGAGCACTTCTGTAATAACTTCTGTGGTGGTTCAGAAGAAGCAAGGTCTCCTGAGAATTTGGGCTCTAGGTTCAGTAGTGTAAGAAATCAATACCATTTGTAGCTTTCACGGGGTCTTTTCTGTGCATTGATTCTCTATCACACTGACATGTTTCCTAGGCCCCTCATGAAGGAGTATGAGTTAAATACATGACAGATTGCAAATTATATACGTGAACAGGTTTTAGTTGTAATGGTTGGCTTACAGGAAATTAACATAAAAATTAGCAGACAAAAAGGCGCTCAAAGTTTGATGGTATGTATTTGTTTACCAGATTGAGCCCAAGGCATGGAGTGGGAATCATAAACTATCCCATTAAATTTCTGATTTCTCTCACAAGACCAAATTCACATATTCTTGTGAAGGAAATTAGTTGACAGTTTTTTTCTGGTTACCAGCACTGTTAATTTCATAGCAGGCTGAGGGGATTTACTGAGCTGTGCATGCAGTCACAGGACTAATTGGAAATTAGGTCTTTGGGAAGTGGGTTTTGAAATCGCAGAGATAGTATCTTACATAATTACAAAGATGGTTAAGTTCTGAAAGACTTTCCCAGGAGCTTGTATTGTATGGGAGAACTAAAGTTCTAAACATTTCTTGATAGAAGGGTGTTTTGTGCTACCGGCTGGGGTAGTGAGATGTGATGGTAGTCCCCAAAACTAATGGAACCAGAGCCTGTTTGATCAGTGAATTTTTACATGTCTAGTTTCCATGTTTTGCAGGCACTGCTGAATTTGGCAGAACGCCTGGGAGAAGCCAAACCACGGGGATTAACAAAAGCAGACATTGAGCAGCTTCCATCCTACAGGTTCAATCCAAACAATCACCAGTCAGAGCAGACGTTGTAAGTATATTGGTTTCTTTCAAAGACCCATAATTTAGGCTTCATTTTCATTTCTTTACAGTCACAGCTAGGTCAGAAGAGCAAGAATACATGGCTCTGTGATGTGAAAGCACAGTAAATTAAAAAAGCAACACAGTACCCCTAAAACCCCACAG
>WEKY01038016.1:16881-80269 GCA_013390045.1 Picathartes gymnocephalus | reverse complement strand
TTCCTGGGATATTTTAATTTCTTTACATTCAGAACTCACTCTAACCTTCTTCAAACATGGAGATTTTTTTGGAGATTTTTTCTAAACCCAAGATAGTGAAAGTGTGGTTTAATACTCATGTTATACAGACTAGTTCACCTATTCAAAATTACAGGTGAAATAGATTCCTTCTATTATTAATTAAGTATGTCAGCATATTAAAGATGATGATTTATTTATTGGAGCTACTATGTATGCCCCTATTTTAACATAGAATTTAAACTTACTTTATGAAAAATTCTATAAATCAACACCACTATCATGTGGGATATAAAAAATACTAACAACAAAAAATACAGAACAGTTAGAATAATGCCATTTCAAATATTTACATTTTATACAGTTAGATGCATTTTTCCAAAACAGCAGAAATCTTGTAAAGATACATTTTTGCTATGTCTGCTGAAGTTAATGTATTTGCATGTGAGAGAAAGATCATGACTCCCAGGAATCATACAAATACATAAAACTTATTTTTCCTAACATAAAGAGTACCGTTTCAATGAGTCAACAGATGTGTTATTCCAATGAAGTATATAACCAGCATGATAACCCTCCTAATACGAGCCTTTACAGTTTAGAAAGATATGTCTGGAAGTTTGTCTCAGGCCCTTTTTAAGAAACATTGACTCCAAATATGCTAATGCCAGTCAAAGGAATGATTAACCATCCTGTAAAATTTTGCATTGTGCTCTCTGAAGTAAGAATACAGTTGTTCTAAAACAGTGCTGTTAACGAGAGGATGGGGACGCCCTTTGGATTCATGTAAACATCTCTCCCTCCCGTCACTTCTGATGCAGTAGAATCCCTTGGTTTGGTTAAAATAAAAATTAGAAGACATAATTCGTGAAGGAAGGTTTAGAAATCTTTCAACTTTTTGTAATTCAGGAAGAGGGTCCTTGATTAAAGTATTGCCATCCACTATGTGAATCTGATCCAAACTGAAATGCTTAAGCCACTTTTCCATATGGACATCATATAGACTTCTCTGAATAGCTTTGTATTTGGTATTGAGCACTCCATTCTTAATAACAATGTCTTCAAAGAGCTGAACAGGCTTGTGGCTTTCTACTCTGTTGTAATATACTTGGGTATAGTCAGATATAACTCTCTCTGTGGGATCTCTTAGAATGAGCAGCAGTTTAATGGAGCTATTCATGTCATGAATTCTTCGTGGAGCCTGTGGTGATGTAAAATAGCCTGGTGTTTTCTCAATTGTAATTTGATCTCCATAAGAAAATGGCATCAGATTTCTATACCAGTCTATTCCTTTCACATAATTTTCATCCCAGTCAAAGAAGTGGACTTCTGTAGCTGCCACCACAATGTTAGGATGAATATCCAACATTTCCAGCAAAGCCCTGGTCCCTCCTTTACGAACTCCTATGATGATTGTCTGAGGTATTTGTCGGCTTGTGCCCGGAGGTCTCACCTGTACTGAATAGTGCTCACTTTTATTGCTGAATAATCCCACTTGTGACTTCAGTGTTTCCAACAGTGCTCCATTCTCAACAGGAGCAGCCTGAGCATGAGTCAGCAGAAAATAAGCTGACACGAGTAGGAAGGCCATGTGGAGAGGAATAATTATTTCAAGATAATGTTTTGCTCAACTAATGAAAGAATAGGTGAGTCCCCTCTTGAGATGGTTGGCAGAACCTGTGGTAAGCACACAGCAAGCTTCTGAAGCATCTACAAAATAAAATAAGACAAGTCAGTGTTTCTAAACTCATCATCCGTTAAAAATTCAACTCACGATTCCATTCACAAATCTAATTTGCGGCCCCAGTGGAAAATGTATAGGGAAGTTATTTGTTTCCCCTGACTTAATTTCAGAAGGACAAAAATGTCCCACGTTTTGGGGCTTTTGTCTCCTTACCGTGAGTGACCAATGATGGATACTAACCTTTCAACAACTTTTATTTCCTCTAAGCATATTTGAATTGTTTAGCTGATTTTAAATTCCTGACCATTTGTTGCTTGCTTTGATTTTCCTAATTATCTTCCATATATACCATATACTTCTCTTGTTATAGATACTGTACCCGGTATGATAATAATTCCAAAAAAGGTTTGAATGCCAACACCTTTCCCTGCTAGAATAGTAAATTCTTATATAAATAACAGATCTGGATGATGGTGCCACCATTTGTGTTCTAGTGAGCTATGAATCATACAAAAATAATTCTGTCTAGTTAGACACAGAGAACAAAACACAGATATAGGCAAAGTTTTGGAACCTGAGCCCTTTAGGACAGAAAACTAACTGTGTCAAAGCAAGAGTAAAGTGGCTAAGTTGGATCAGCATGGGAAAAAACATAAATGATTCAGTGTGGATGGATTCTCTGCAACTATCCAAGTGTGATGCATAGTCATACTAGTGTTGGGAAAAGCTTGACAAAATCAGATCTTCAGATAATATTCTGCAATTCCTCCAAAGCTCTGCATAACAGATACCCAGATGCTTTCTGGTCACTCAGAGATTTCTGCAGGGAAGCAAGTCTGCTTGCAGCTGAATAGCTTCTTTTACTTAATCCACATTGCATATGCTCATTTGAAGAAGCAGCGAATGTTAAAAATCTTGAAAATTTGCAAAAACTTTAGGCTTACATGTATGTGCATGTGCACATGTAAGTGAAAGAATACATCTGTGTAATTGTGTACTAACATTTCAAATCTCTTGGGTAACTCTTGTATATAATATTTGAAACAGATTATTTACAGATCAGCCATCACAACAACAGTGATAAAAAATTCAGATCAATACAACACCTGCACTTGAACCACTGTGCTTGGATTGCCTGTTTTTAACTCTGAAAGTCCTACAGGCAAATTTCCATTGAGAGGACTCTCAAGTTTCACTCCATTTCTGAGCAATTATAGGATTTTAAGATTTGTGGGATATATCTACATTCTTAACTTGTTTTGTTTTCAATGTAACATGCAGAAACAAGCTTTTTTGTACAGTGAAGGAGCAGTCATTTAAAAAATAATAATAATTTTTGGAATATTTTTGAATTATGGCTTTTATTTACTTTAAAGTAGTCTCAGAAATGTTACAACCTTATCTCCTTCTGCAGTGTTCACTGTCTCTTTTTCTGAATATATTGGTCACAATACTTAATCTCTTAGAAACAACCTTAGAAAACACAGCCAATTCCCATTTGTCCTGGCCCTGAGGAGCATTCAATTTTTCTATTTAAAAATAGTTTGCTTTGAGTCTTAATTTACAGGGTTAAAGATTTTAATTTTTTGATTATAACAGTCTAGGCAATGCAGCAAATTCATTAAATCTATTTACTAAATCTTATTGAAACCTCCAACTTCTTGGATATCTAGGGAATGACTCTTGTCAGCCTCAATGAGCAATAAACTCACAGTTATATAGCAAATATTAACACTAAAATTGTCATTTAAAAAATAAACTATGACCTTTAGTGAGTAAACCTTCAGAGAACATTCCCTGTTAAGTTCAAGCAAGACTTAAAGGGCAACTGCTTCTTCAAAGAGAGCACAGCTTCAACTAGGAAAAGTGAGTATACCATTACTAAATATTGGAAAAGTCTAAGTACAAATTGGCTTTGCAATGACAGACTGGAATACTGTTCCCCTTTAAAAACTTGAAAGGAAATTTCATTTTAAAGATCACAATTTTTTTTACCAAGGACTTCACAAGGAAGTTCTATTTGAAGTTCCCAAGAGCAAAGAATGCGAGAATTTCTATGGCAATCACAGGAGGGAAGAACAGGTATGTTTATACCAAAATCATTTATAGTTACTATTCCTTTGGATGGCAAGTTTGGGAAATGGTAACCATGCTCTTTGGTGCTGCCGTGGGATTAAAATGCATTTTACTGTAATGGCAGCTAATGTTGGTTTTGGAAAGCTCCGTAGGACACACCGCACAAAATTTGAAGCATCACACCCCAGGTGATTCCTGGAATGTCAGCTTTCCAAGAAGGGACTCTGCTTTAATAATTTGAAGCCAAATTTTTCATTATTCACAAGGTTCCTGAACAGTTCAATTTGAGGAAAGGCAGAG
This sequence comes from Picathartes gymnocephalus, assembly GCA_013390045.1. Classification (NCBI taxonomy): domain Eukaryota; kingdom Metazoa; phylum Chordata; class Aves; order Passeriformes; family Picathartidae; genus Picathartes; species Picathartes gymnocephalus. The sequence continues at coordinate 76,191 of WEKY01038016.1, read as the reverse complement.
CTATGCATAAGATGGTTTCAGAAGTAGCAACATATGAGAGTATGGCATCTTTCCAGACCTGTGATGCCAGCAGGCTGGGATTTAGGAGCAGGGGCCAAGGGAGTAGTTGATCACTCTTTTAACCTGTTCTGAAATCCCAGTGTTAGTTTACATTCTATTCCTCTACACTGTTAAATTAAAATTAGTTCAGGAAGACTGAGGAATTGTTTTTATAAAAAACAATCTTACCATTTTTCTCAATATACTTCTTTCATGCTAATACAGCATTTTATACATTATAAATGCACTTACACATCTATACATTAGATTACAAGTACTTTGAACTAAGGCAAGACCAGCCTGAATGTCTGCCAAGAAAGGGACTACTTACAAACACCAAGGTGGAGACATACAGTTCATTATCTGATTTAAATTCTGGAACTATCCCATTTTGAAACAGTTTCATGAAGTGATTCTTGACAGGTGTTTTAGGCAACTTTATTTAACCAGAAAGAAAACTATTTTTAAATTTTTTGAGAATTAGTATTCCTGAGACTAAGTTAATAGCCTAAATTGAAAAAATAGAAAGGAAGAGGGGGAAAAGCAGGAATTTCTCTGAAATAAATGAAAACCAGAGTAAAAAAGAAACAGAAGTATTTGATACTAGGACTCTGCAGTAGTATAGACACAGATGTTCTCTTCCTAGATCTGGTGACAGGTGAAAAAATTCTCAAATTCACTTTTTTATCTTGGGTAAAAAATTCAAACACACTAACATTATTTCATCCCTAACTAACTGAGTTTTCTAGTTTCATGCACCTAAGAATCAGATCCAAAGAGTGAAACACAAAGAAGACTGTAAGCTGAATGAGAAAGTCATACTTATCACCAAAGAAACATTGGTCTTCCAAAATATTCTCAGGTTCACTTCTGATGTGAGTGAGAGTCGGCTTAATTTACCATCTGAAATCAGCAGTTCTCTGTAAAACACACTCAGACAGCAAGCAGCAGAAGGGATTCTGCATTTTCTGCAGACTGCAGTATTGTTTGAAAAATAATTAAACATAATTATTAACCAGTTTAACTGGTTTTCAAGTTAATTAGTTGTTTTACAAATTTCTTAGGAAATACTACAGAAAATATCAAATTCAGAATGTGCTGTAAAACTGGTGCTAAATAGATCATGCTTGCCTTTGGGAGCAATTCTGTCAAAACAACATTCCCTCTTTGGCCGAAGATATTTGATTGATTTTAGTGAAGCTCTAAGATGTTAGATCCTGCGGTAAGGTTATAATTGCTACATAAATGTAAAGGTTTTAAAGAAGATTTATCGTATATAATTGGAATGTTATTTGAATAATTTTTGTGTTGTTGCTTTTATGCGTTTATGCAATTAAATGTACATTTTTAGAACATATTAACAGCTTTTTATAATGAAAACCATATATTCTTACATTGGTGCACTGCACCAATGAAGAATCTGAAAGTCTTCTTATGAAATTAACCCCATGACACATGATCAGAATTACAGTGCCTTATTACCATTTTTCCCTATTATTTGGACTCTTGGTGCTGTTTAGTAACATAAGGAACATCAACAGATATGATACTTATTAAGCAGAAATGTTGTTCAGAAATAAATTCATGCTGCAGAAAGGACTAATTAAGTAAATAATACCTTGGGCTGCTGTTTGTTGTATTTTTCAAAACCTTAGACTAGACTGGAGAAGTTGCTATGCTGGCTGAAAAATCATTTTAATATTACAGAAATGTACTAAAGATCTTTAACGGCTGCACTCTACTCTGAAAATCTTCTAAACGGTTTGCCATTTATTTTGCTTTGGGGTAAAGTACAAAATCGTAGGGTAAACCTAAACATATTATTATTACTACTAATTTATAACATTTTTATTTCCTAATAATACTTCCCACTGCCTGTAGTGCTTCTCATTGGAGAATTCTGTAGCACTCTGTGTTAATGAACTGCCTGCACCTTATTAAGGCACCATTCTCACCTTACAGGAAATTGCAACTGACCAAAGTATAGATCCAGTTCAGGAGTGCAAATGCTTTGGAAAGTCAGGTTAATCTGATCTGCTCAAGGTCATATAGCAGGTTTATTCCAACCAAGAATAAAAACCCCAGGGCTTCCAATTCCCCTTCCAATTCCAACTTTATGCCATTCCACAGCAGCCTCTCACAAACCTTATGATAATTTACAGCTGGATTACTGTAGCGTGTGGAAACAAGACTCAGAGACAGAAAGCAAAATGGATCTGTTTCTTGCAGAGTTAAGACAGTACTTATACACTTAGTGTGAGAATCTCTGTTCAGTCCTTCGCACCCATCCCTGTTGCAGGTCTGTAATAAATCTGTGGGCCTGACAGTTTGTCAGCTTTGTCAAGGTTTGCAGGCTTCAAGAAACAGGATGCCTTTCCTGTTCTCAGATAGTGGGTTATCTAAGTCCTTCTGTGCTTCCCAGGAATTTTCTGCAGTGTCAGACTTTGCTGTTTCCTTTCAGATTACATGCCGAACTGAAAAACAAAGAGTTTCCTCTATGTTTCAGCATAATACTCAAGTATTTTGGGGAATAAATCTGTTTCTTTCCACTTGCTCCTTGCAAANCAATAAGAGGGGTCTCCTATTAGCATCGACCTGTGAGGATGTGAAAGGAGCAGAGAAGAAATAAAAAAAAAAAAAAAAAAATCAAGTACATACTCAGGATTTTGTTGCTTCAAGGTATTTTTGCAGAAGTACTTCTGCTGGTTACTGAAAACTGCATCAAGGGGAGGTGGTCAGAGCAAGGATAACAAAACACCAATTTTTGTCTTTATTTTTAAAAAAATAAAGAATAAAGAACAAATATAATAAAGAAGAAATAAATAAAGAAGAAATAAAAATATATTGGGATTCAAACAGGGTATCGCTTTTCCTAATTCCTATTAGATATGAACTCAGCCCAACACAGAGATCATTGAGAAGAGTACAATTCAAACATATTAAGGCTTACTGGCACACAGACTTGTAACAGCTCCATTATATCTCTATAATTAAGAACATCTCTAATGTTGCCAGTATAGAAAAACAATTGCAGCCTAACTGTACCCACAATCAAAGGTCATACAAGGTGAATAGTTTCAGAAATTTTTTAAAGGACAATCATTCTGTAATGTCAGTTAGACCCATATAAAGTATCCCTATACAGACTGGCTTATGTACGAAATAATTCTAAACAACAAGATAATTCTAAAAGTTTTGGAATATCAGAAATTAGGCTGGTGATTTTCCTTCTGTAAAACTAGAGTTAGTTACATAGCAAAATAAATGTAAATCTGCACTCAGCATGACTTATACTTTTTTTTTGAAAACAGGCAAATGAATGATCCAGTGCATATAGAAGACATTGCTTAATAGAATCCAGTACCAATGTATTCAAATCCAATAAAGTAATGACTAATTCTATTAATTCTAAGCATTAAATATTACAAGTGATACTATCAACAAAATTCCTCTTCATAATACCTTAATTCTAATTATAATTTGTGAAATAATGGACATGTGTAAACACTTGGCTCATGTCCAAGGGTGGAACAGAGCAATATCCTCTTTAATATTAGTTGGAAGGAAACAGAGTTCGGCTACTTCTATCCACACGTGAGATATCCCTAGGCAGAGTTCAGGAGACAATGAGAGCACATTTCTGAGTGTGAAAAATATTAAAAATTTTGGAAAAGTTTCCTGCCTAAAAACAATTGCAAACCTTGATTTTATTGCAAGCAGAGCAATTACTTTAGCTGTACGTTAGAATGAGATCAATTAGGTGCAACTGAATAGTTTTGGAGCTGTGCCCTAGAAGTGAGATTAGTTTCATGGAATAGGTAATGTGGGATGTTTCTGAATCAAAAGACTATGTGGGAAAGGACAGTTATCCCAGCACAAGACAACCCTTTAGACTAACTGCAATTAAGTAACGTTGGCATTGCTGTTACTGACCTTTGTCAGAATCAGGTAGGAGAGGTCAGCCAGTTCCCAGGAATACACAGAGCTGGACACGAAGAACACCTCCCACCTGTAACCAAGGAAAATGCCCGTTGCCAGTTGGGGAAAGCAGGAAAGGGTAAGAGGGAATAAAATACGACACCGGAGTTTTGTAACAGAGCTGCAAGTTGAGCTCTGGTGATCTCTTTTCATACAAGGAACAGAGGGCTAAGTATGAGAAGGACCACAGACCCAAAGTCAAATAAACATTGCAGCAGTTCATATTGCTGATTAAGAACCTTAAGAGTCTTGTAGGTACCTAAGAATTTTGTTCACTTCCATTTTACTCAAACTATGGACGTATTTTTGTTACAGTGATGCACTAAGAATTCCTAAATGAGGTAGTACCTAAAAACCCATGATCCCACAGACTGCCCAGAAATGCTGCCTTGCAGTCATAACACTTCTTTGGGTAATGAAAGAGTTTGAAGGTTTCTCTTTAAGCATCAATACAAAAATATGTGTTAGCACAAAGAAAGACAAAGACATTAACATTTTAAAGTCCTAATCTCAGGAGTGAATTTATTCGTGTGAGCCTTTTCCAATGAGATTGCAGTTTTATAACAGCCAGCAGTTACTACCTTACGGGAATAAAAAACTAATAAAAAAGAAAATAGCTATTTGGTGAGTAAAGATAGGAGCTGCAAAGTAGCAGCAATTGGCTGCAGGCTTCTACCAGGTACACAGACTATAATGGATAAGAAGGAAAGCTAAGAAATGTTAGCATAAACTATAAACACCATTAAATCATTGGCAGGTGATATTAGCAGATAGGAGTTTTGAAAAAAGTTTGCTTCCCTAAGGCTAGAATTACATTTCCTAATTCCCTTTTCTGATAATTCAGGATAGAAAATTGCCCCATGATAATATAACTGCAAATATGTAGCAGTACAGTAATATGTACAGTATAAACACACTGATAAATTTCTGCGCAAATAAACCTTCTACAGCTGTAGTTTACACACTTATATTTTATCTTTCAAAAATACCACACTCAAACCATCCACATAAAAGTCACTGAATTACAATTTCATAAAGGTCTTTAATAAGTTTAGTCCATAAAACCAGGTACATTCTAAGGATACTTCTAAATAAACATAAATAAAAATTCTGCTCCTATTAAGATGTAAAGAGTGGATACTGGTCAGATTAGTACAGATGAGAAGGCTGATTTTACTTATGACACTGGCATATCTGAAATGGAATTGCTTTACCATTTTGTTGAATTAAACTTACACCTCTAATTGTAAATTAAGCGTCTGAATTAATTTAAATTGAAGTCACAGAGATGCCATGCCAGTTCTTCAGCCAAACAAGCAGTATTCATGTAATTATGAAGGTGCAAGATGTAACGATGTGTGGCTGATAAGTAGCTTTTGTGTATATTTCTACAGTACAGCAAAAAGGTTAAAGTTCATCCTCTCTATCTCTGGTATAATTAATTGAATATGATTCATTTGCCCACATCCATTGTCACAAAGAACACCTTAATACTCACAGATATTTAGGAAGTAAAATTAGAATTTGATGCAGAGGATTTACGAGAGACCTGTCTTTCAAAGGAAATGATTCCTCAAAGGGTCAGAGATGGCAAGAGAAGCATTCAAAAGGGATGAGGACAGGTTAACTCTGTGGTACAAAACAGGAAATTCCTACAGGACATCCATGTCAAATAATTGACTCTGAAGTCTTGTATGCCCTTGTAAAGAGCAGAGACTTCTGGTACCCAAAAAATCACATACACAAACCCCTACAAAATCCTACCCCTGCCAAAAAAACCCCAACCAAAAGCCAAAGAAAAACCACAAACCCGTGCTGGTTTTAAGGCATTACAACTTCAAGGACTCCAGAAAGGGATAACTCTCCTCAGAGCTTTTCTGGGCAGCACTTGTCAATATTATACCTTTTGTTTCCAGCACTGCCCCAGTGCAGGGGAGGAGCAGTCTGAGCAGAGCTCATCAGACCATGGCAGCTGCTCGGGGATCACCCTCAGACAGCCAGGACTGACGTGTGGGGAACTGGCCAGAGGGAGAAGCCAGGCAACAAAAGTCCTGCAGGCAGGGAGGCTTCTTCATCCCCCCCTTGAAATCTGTCCAACAGCGAGACATCTCAGAGGAGTCTGACGAACCAAGGTCAGTATCTTATCCTTTGTTTATATCTTTTTGAATAACTTTTCCAAGGCTCTGGCATTAGTCCCTGGGAAGTCGTTCTATGATGCTGTCTGATAAGAATTGCTCTATTGGGTCCCATAGAGCTGCTGTATATCCCCATCATACAAGGCATGAAACAAACTGATCCTTCCCCTGGTAATGCGTCCTGTTATCTGACAATCAGCCTTTTAATGTCAAATGCAAACAGTAAGAGAAGGCTGCAACGTCTTGGCTCAGGGTTAACACCGTAAAGCACAGGGAATTCACCCAGAATAAAACACAGCAGTTGAAAGGCCCATCAGAGCCGAAATCTTTTGGCTTTGTAAAGGATGACTGAACAAAATTTAAGAAAAAATAAGAGCTCAGGAGCAATTTTTTTTAGAGAGTGACTACAGAACAGAGGATGTGAGAGGATATAAAGAAGCTGAAATAATAAATCAAAGATGGACATAAGATTGAAAATATAATTTTGAAATTTTGGGTACTGATAGGCCCTGATAAGAGACAAGATCAAGATAAAGATCAGAGAAAAAGAGTGTGAGTGATTATGAACGTTTGATAAAATAATGGGATTTACAAAACCGAGAAATGTACTAAATCCACACTGAGTTTAGGTATGGTAAGAGACTTTGGGTATCAAAAAATCAAAAATTATACAAAAAGGACCTCATAGTCCATCTTTCCTCAAAGTAAAAAAACATGTACGACTTGAAGTAAGAGACCACCGAAAGTAGCGACTTCTGCAATTTAGTAGGGCCCTGATTGTCTTTTGCATTCTTTAGTTAGGAAAGACTGAACATAGGAAAGACTCTATGCAGTCCAAATTTTTCAAACTTTGATGTACAACCTGAGCCTGTAGGCATGTCAGTAGTCCAACCAAAGATATACGTACACATATCTCTTACACTTCAATGGAAAACAAAGAAACTCCATCTCCTCCCTCTGTCCAATCCAGACTGTTATGACAACTGCTCTGTGCAAAAACATCCTCTCCATCTGTGGGTTTAAGGTGTCCTCACAAAAACTCTTTCTGTTGTTACACCACTGCATTAAATAGCACAGTTAATTGAAGCAGAACACGCTCTTCCCCACACAGCAACACTTCTGCCCCAGAGATCAGTGCCATGGTGCACACAAACCCACACTTTTCCTTTAGTGCTGATTCACTTCAAACCAGTTACAAGCTCTCAGAAAGACTCTTTGATGACTCAGAGTGCCTACAGCAATTTTTTGGTGCCTTTAAGCTCTGTCAATTTTCACCTAAGTCTTTAAGACAAAATCGTATTTAGGAGCCATCACACACATTCAGGATGTGGACTTCAAGACTTCAAATTTGTGAGACTTGTGACAAATGGTGAGGGTTTGTCACATTAAAGACTCTGACTAGAAAGAGCTACAATAGATGTGGTTAGAGTCAAAATAAGAGCATGGTAAGATTAGCTCTCAGATTCAAATATTATGTTTGCTGTTTATGATAATAAAAATTATTAGTAGTAATTTTTAACTTGAAATTGTTGTGTCAATTTGGAAAACATCCATTGCACCTAGGTATTTTATAATGACCTTTTAATATTTTTCTCCTTAAATCCAGATGTTCTTATCAGTATTCAGGGAGGTGGTAAGGTGCAAGGAACACCTATAGCAGAGAAAGAGGCAGAGGTAGGGAAGGGTTCTGATATATTCTCATAATTAACTGCACATTAATCAGAGCAATAAAGAGTTAGAATGTTCAAAGCCATTCTCTTAAGTCTGGGTAGGCTGTACAACACATGTTTTTTAATTGATTCTAAATCCCCTGATTTCAGCGACTCAAGCAGATGCAGCACGACAGAATATTGCTGTCACAGTGCCACAGCAACTGGACATTTCCCCAAGGACTTCAACATAGCATAGAGGAGGAAGGTACTTCCATCATCTTGCATTCTCCCTCTCCCTCTCAGTCTCCTTCCTTCCCAAATAAAAGAGAAAAAACCCTCAAAGCACATAATTTTGTTATGGCAAAAGCACTTTACCTTTTCTGTAGGAGGAGGTGATCAAATGTGTGATCCTTCATTCCCATTGTCTAGCTGCAATCAATATTTTCTTCCTACTATATAGCTTATGATCTACATATTCAATACTGTTCTAGTCCACTTAATTTTTTTTCTCAGAAATTTAAAAAAAGAAAAGTTGATTTTCATTTCTCTTTTCCCTGTTCTCCATTACCAGTAAAACACTGTTATAAAAAGCAAAGACACAGGTGTTAATATGTGGTGGTTTTACACAAAAAATACACATCTTGCACATCCCGATCCTTGTTTCTTTGCCCCATGAATACCCTTAGCAGTCCCTATGGATGCTATTTTAAAGAAAATAATTCTCTCACTGTACCTTTTACTTCTGACTACATTTTTGCTCTTATGGATGCATTCTGGGGTTTTGCAGTATTAACAGGATATTATTAGCAGTTTTTCTGCAGCATCCTTCATTGGTGTCTTAGCAGTTACTTTAAACCTCTTGAAGAACAAAGGTCAACATATGAGTACCAGTTGATTTGCAAGTCCAGTGGGATTCATGGATAAAAAGCAGAAAGTGAAGCACCAAACCAACACTTTCAAATCAGACCGCCTAAAACCATGTAGAATCAGAATAATGTTCTGCTGCCATTTTTCATAGTGAATAGCAGTTTACTCCTTTAATAAAATGGAGATGGGGTTGGATAGTTATGAAGCTAAGATGAAGGAATCTTAATTCACTACACAAATTGTGATGCAATTTTAAAAGCTATTGAGCACCTGAGTATTTTCTTGCATTTTAGGATGGATGAGAACTCCACTAAAGGTTGTCTGTTTTCAGGCACTGATACAGCAATTTTCCAACTCAGCAACATGGAAGAAACATATACCAGTATGTGTAAAGATTGTCTAGCAGACATTTGCAGCCTCCCTCTTTGCAGCTGATGATGTGTCCAAACCTTGTACCAGTTCATAAGAACTTTAATATTTTGAAAAAGCCTCACATTCACACAGTAGTTCAGGAAGATTAATATGAAATGGTAGCATCTCCAATTTACTTACACAACTTATCCATTCTCCTGCTCTCAGGGTTTAGTTCCTCAGTGTTTGGCCATTGCCACATATAATGGTTTGAAAACATAGTCATAATACTATTTCTCCTGAGCCCAGATTGTGAGAAATGTTTACTTCTATATAAAGCAACATCATGTTTAATTCTGTGACAATAAAGGATTTTTTTCCTGCATTTGGATTATGATTTCTCATTTCTCTTGCCTTATAGGTGCACTCACAGGGGAAAATAAATCTGGATTTGAAATTTAATTTGTAATTGCAAAATATGGAATAGTTATTTCTGTTTATAGCATGCTAAAAAAGGTAGTGCAAGTATGCAGTGTAAGCTACTGGCTATTGATGCCAGCTCTGTTTTAAAGCAATGGTAATAGATTTTCCTTTCAAGGGAGGACAGTATTTCCTCTGCAAGCTATAAATTGTATATATTATTTCACATTTTTAATGCTGAATTTTCATCTTAGATTTGTAGTTTGATATTTCTTACCTAAAATATTTTCACACTCATGTCCCACTTATTCTTAATGGCATCTATCAATTTCAAGCAAAAAGAACATTAATATTAAGAGAAGGTTAAATTTCTTCTGGAAAGTTTTTTGTCCAGGGAGGTGATATGGATGTACTTGGAAAATTACTACAACTACTGATACCTTAAGAAGACTTATAGTCAAAAGAAAAAAGTGACTTTGAGTTTATAGATAATAAACAATTCAGAGAAAATTTTTGAGATCAGAATAAAGATGCTGGGATCAAACAATATTTAAGTGTCACTGTGTGAGAAATAAGAGGTTCAATTACCTCCTATTATCACCAAATGTGAAAGAGTCTTGACTACTATACTATGGAACCTACCAAAATTATATAAGAAATTAGGGCATGGCATGTCAAAAAAATCATAAATTAAAGCTATTTCCTCTGACATTTAAAAAAATATAACTGTTGTAAGTGTCATTCAGAGTCTGGAAATATTTCAGTCAAATATAAAAGTACCAGGAGAAATAAATCATGAAGTCCCACCTATTTCATAAAACATCATGATCTACTGTGTATGTATGAGTAGGCAAAAGAAATTGAATGTGAAGTACTTTAAATTATAACACATAACCGTCTTCTACTAGAAGCACCACAAAGCCAGTAGTGAAAAAGGAAAGGAGTGGAGAAAGCAAGGGAAGTTGATGAAGAGCAAAAAATTAAGCATTTGTAAGAAAAAACAGGTTATTAATAACTTTAGTGAGCAAAGTTACGTTATATACTTCAAATACACACACATATATCGCACAGAGAGAAATAAAGAACAGACAGTAATAGAAAATAATATAGGCAGATTAAAGAATTTAAATTACTTGGGCAAAGTAATTGCTCATTACTTATGAGCAATGCAGCTGATGCTGATAAATGTAGATTATAAAAGTGTATTGCAAATAGACAAATGTGTGTACACTGGAATCATGTTCAGGATCAAATGTTCAATTGCAGAAGAATTTAGATTTGTTACAACATATCAAACCCCAAGAAAATTTAGATTCTACTGTAATGCAGGTACAAAGGGAAGCAAAGTGGTTAAGCATGGTATTGTGGTAGATTCAAGTGGAAATGGAATTAATTGGCGTTCAGGTTTCACATTTTTTTGTGGGGATTGTATCAAACATAACTTGTGCAGTTGCCATAACAAAGTGAGGTGGAGTTTGAATTTACAGTTGATTACTTGCTTTCCAAATAGAGCAACTTACGCAAACTGTTTATTCGCATGGGGAGTTAATGTCCAGGAGCTAATGTGTTTTATAATTTACACCTCAGCTTTCTCACAGTAATTTCCCCTTGAAGACAAGACTTGAGAGTGAAATTTTTCAGAACCATTTATACTGGTCTCATTTTAGTCCCACTGAAGTCAGTCATACAATTATTTACCAAGTAGCAAGGTTATGGAAATTTTGATACATTCCCCTCTCTTCCTCATCTTGTGCTTTTCAGAATTGTATTTCTCACCTTGTAGTGATATTACAAAGGCTAACTCAAACACCTTGAATGTTCAGGTGATAGAAAAATGGAGGAAACCATAAAAAGAATTACTTAAGATTGAAACGCTGAGTTGCATTCCTACAGCTGAACAATAAAGGACACAATCATTATGCATGTTTAGAAATACATCCAGGTGTTCTGGAAGGATTTTAAATTACAGAGCTGAAAAACTACCAAGCAACATCAGCCCACATGTTGAAAGATATTTTAACCTATGAACAATACTAAAAATATCACGGTCATTGATGCAAATTGAGAGAAATTATATTGAAATTAGTGCAAAAGTGGGAATGAGCAATGATATGCTAAAATTAAATCAATTTATTTGGACTATACCTCCCTCCCATATGAACAAACACATATCCTATTTTGCTGAGCAAAATCTTTATACTGCTTTTAGATTCCATTAGTCTTGCAAGCTAAATAGGATGGAGTAAAAAACAGGTTGACAAAGTTTATTTGCCTTCTGATGAAGTACTTTACTATTCGTTTCAGGGTAAAAAAAAGCGAGGATTCAATGTGGATTAAAAAAATAACTCAGAAAGCAAAGTGTAGGAATGCACAGGACATCCTTATTATCCAGGTAATTCACAACCTTGCACCACACATCTCTTTAGAAAAAGATACTGGCTGAGACTTTCAGAGTCCAAAGGTCTTCAGTTACTGATGCATTTGAAATTTGAATTTCAAATTAGAGACGGACAACTAGATCCCTTAGACTTCCTGGAAAGCTCTACCCTTAGGGTTCTTTGTGAGACACTCAAAAATCTCAAGGAAAACTTCAGCGGGATGCCGAGCAGTGGACAAAGGCCAGGACGTTATTACTATGCAAAAGCAGGAAGAGAAAATGACAATACAGTTTTAATGTATTTTGGTAAACTAATGGTTCAGAGTGGCCAGAACGATGTGTTTCATTCTGGTCAATCACTCTCAAAAAGAGATGGGAGTTCAGAGGTGGCTGTCAACAAAAGATTGCAAGCATAAATAATTTGTCAATACAAGGAGATAGTGAAAAAATGCAGTCTGTGCTTTGACTGCTGCAATAGCTAAATGAACTAAGATAACCCTTCCTCATTCCCTCACAAGTTAACAAAATGTATTTCAGAGAAACTAAAAGGCAACAATATTAAAACTGACAAAGTTACAAGGTCTGAACAATGCACAATTAATCTAGGATTGCCATTGTCACTAAATGTTACTTCAGATCTATGTAACGCAAACAAAAAGAAAGCAACCACCAACAAAAAAAAAGGATATTTTTAGTCATATTTCAAAATAAAGTATTACATTTCTTATATAAAAAATCTACTGCAAAAGTAGATTTTACAAGAGCTCCAGGTGAAACAGAGATCAGTTTGAGAAAACTGCATTTCTAGTTTCATAATAAATAGGAGGTATATCATACAGAAATATGTAGCAACTTGCTAAAGATACTTTCCAAAGAACTTTCATATAAATAAAGTCTAAATAGTTTTAACTGCATTTGGATATGTTTGTTTATTGAGCTCTGCAGAAAGAGGGAGAAAGAAAAAAATCTCCATTTCTGACTAAATGACCACAGTTTCCACTCTCATCTCTCAAAGTCCATCTTGTCTTTCACTAATTTAGTAAAGACAAGGAAATATATAATTAGAACATACAGTCTGACATTGATATTGAAAATACAAGCAAATTTGGATTTACAGAAGACAAGGTAAAAGCCGAGCAGCATGCCAGACTGCAGTCACATTCCAGAGAAGAAAAGGCTGCAAATATAAAAAGTGAAGCAAGTCAACAGAGAAAGTTAGGAACTCTGGCTTCTATGTTTCATAGATGCCAGAGCACAAAGGAACATGATTAAGTCATTAAACTTAAGAGAACATGTGATAACAATCACAGTTCATTTAATTACAGATTGTGAGTCATGTTTTCTAGAGTCTGGCCGTTCTCACTGATCTCTAAGCTTTCTGTTGCTTCATATTCAATCAAGACAACAAATTCTAGGCCTCTTTCCTTGGATCAGACCTCACTAACACAGAGAATAACAAGATTATGATCCGTGTAAATAATCCTTACATTCTTCCTGCTTTTTTGCTTGGAGAGGGCATAATTCTTGGACAGTTTCTATTCCATCACATCACATGAAATCCTTAAGGGCAGAACTCATATCTAGTCAACAACTCCACACCTGGGATTTGAACAGTTAAACATTACTCTTCTTTTCTACTTATACTTGTTTCTGTTGAACTGCAGCCTGTTTCATGCAAACCTTTCCTTGGAGGTAGCAACAGCATTTTGACACCCAGTCCTGTTCTCCAGTATGCTTGAACCATTCCTGTCTTAAAGTCACCCTTATCTCCCCCACAATACAAATAATTAACAAAAGATACAACCTACTGGGCTTTTTATGCTTTAAAATTGTGCAGTCCAACGTGGCTTTTTGCCAATAAATACTGAACTCCTCAGCATAACTTTCATTCAAAATGCATTAAAAAGAAAGTACAGGACTTAGATACAAGGCAAGAGTTGATATGTGATTAAAAGAAGAAAAAGAGATATAAATATATGCAGTGGGTAAATTAAAATATAATTCACCACTAAAAGAACATAATTTCATATGACAAACAAACATCTAGAAATCCTATCCCATTCATCTCAATGGAGATGTTAATTTCAGATTAAGTCAAATTAAAACAAACAAAGAAGAGACAAAGCCAGGTCTCTATCTCTGAAGCTACGTGCAAATTGAAGCATGCTTGCATCTTGGCAGTGTTTTTAACTGAAACATTTGTTAAGTTAAGCTTCATCTAAGAAAGGCTGTTCTTGATTGAACCAAGCCTTTTCTTGTCTTGTATCCCCTATCTAGCAGTGGCCCATCAGGGACGCTTGAGGGAGTGTACAAACATACAACAATTTTTCCAAGCACACTTTTGTAGGCTCCAGCGAGTCTGAGCTTCACTGGCTCTCTGGAACTGAATTATGAACTTTACAGTCCTTAATGGATAATATCAGTAATTCTGTAACTATTACTACTTTTTGAATCATTGTAAACACAGCTTGTGTCAAGGAGTTCCACTGTGTAACTTATGAAACAGAAAAAGCACTTCCTTTGGTTCAACTTAAACACAGGACCTGCTAGTTTCATCCAATGCCCAACGTCCTTGCAGTAAAGAGCCAGTGAACAGTCACTCATAATCTATTTACTCACCACTTATGGCTTAATAAACTTGTCATAGCCTCCTTCAGTTTTCTTCTTCCCAGACTGAAAGCTTGTAGTTCTACTTGTTTCTTGTTTGAAAGATTTATTTAATCATCCTTTAGTCATCCTACCCATTCTTCTCTTTACCTATTCAAGATACAGGTGCAGCGCCGTGACACTGCTTAAAGCCACGATGTTCTCTAATTTACTCTATTTCTTTCTAAAAATGTGCAATATTAAATTTACTTCTTTTTGCTGCTACTATTTTCATAGCTCATAGTGAATACACTGTGAATGATCTCACAGTGAAGTCCTTATACAATAATTGCCAGTTTGAAGTCCATTCTTGTGCACAAATTTATACTTTTTTACCCTTGGAGAACCACTTTATACTTATTTACGGTGAATTTCACTTGTCACTTTATCACTCCGTATCACTGAAGTACTTCTTTGCAGTTGGCTTTCATTTCTCCAAGTCTAAATAATTTACCATCAGCTGCAAATTTTCCTGTATAAATTTTCCTGCTTTTATGCATTTGAAATAATGCTGGTCTTATGTTGCTTTGTAAGCTCTTTTTTAGTCTGCATTGTTGTGGTTTAATGTTGTATTTTTGGGCTTTATGTTTCTGTTATTCTTGGATAATGGAGCAATGGGCCTGCCTTAATTTCTTACATACTGATTTGTTGGTGCCTACTTTGCAAGAAGATTTAGCCAAAATCTGATTTTTAGGATAGACTAAATAAACCTCTAACAGATGTAGCAAAAGTAGCTGAAGAGAGCCATGTAATACATAATCAAATGAACTAGAATAATTCAATTGAAACTTTTTGCATTCTAGAGGATCTTAATTTATTACTGAAGTCCAAGATTAAAACCAACCACACAGTTCAATATGCCAATTCACTGCTTTGGAAGTGGCTGAGTGGAAAGCATCAGCTCACTTGCTGAGATTTGCTGTTGTTTTTGCAGTAAACCTCCTCTACAATAAGTACACAATACAAACCCCACCTGCCAGTGGGAATTATTTGTACTAAGTTTAATTGCTTTGGAACAGTTAATAAGAATGGGTTAAATGCTAATAAACCATGCTTTCACACCTGACATTTTACTATTTGGTTAAGGCTATGCAACCTGAAATTATTTCTTGAAGATCTGTTGTCAGTATTTCAGCTTTTAGAACTATATTTTCATTTTTCTCTCTATTCCAGACATGACTGAACAGAGATATCCAATAAAGCTCTTAGTCATGTTCTTGAGGCAAAAAAAGCCATACTTCAGTCTAAAAGTGTTTGCTTACATTATTTTGTTATCAAAGAAAACCAGGCAAAATATTTTTTTTTTTCCAATATCATGCTGCAATTTCAGCAACATCTCCTTCAGCTAGCAGATCTTCCACATCAAGTCCTGGGATATTTTAACTAGATTGTTGTATCTGGTACTTGAACTTCACTTCAGCAAGGGTAAATTTTAACGTTCATGTAAATAACTCCCTTTCAAAATTCATTGCAATTGCTCACACATTCTTAAATACTTGATTAACTGTGACAAATGAGCAAGCAGAACAAAAAGAACAAACTAGAAAAAAGGCTCAAACTGGTAATTTTCTGTAAAAATTAGATTCTGACACACAACATTTCAAGACTCCATACACATGGAAACATAGGGCAAGGTTTTTAGAAGTTTCCAGTAAATTCTAATGCATCCTTTCTAAATTAATATTAAAATGTATCCCTACTAAATAAACAATCTTTAATATACAAGATTTCCAAACACAAGGCTTCTACAAATACAGCCCATATTAACAAGGACAGTCAGGTACATATCACCTGATAATAACTACACCAAACAGCTAAGAATAGAAGCATATATAATTAATAAGTACTTCAAAATATGTCTGTTAAATATTTTTCAGGGCAAGAGAAAATATTTTCTCCCATTGTTTTCTTTGAAAGTGCAGATTTGCATATGTGCTTACATTATCAGCACTGATTTTTTAAATATGTCTACTCAGAATAAGAAAATTAACCGTGCATGTCCATCTGAGGTAAATAACAGCTTATGTTGCCTTCATGTTACCAGTTTTTAATATTGCTGCTGAAAAATTTTAAGTACTATGGCAAATAAAGGTAATGCTTTAGTCCCAAACTGCAGGGACTTTCACTGACCTCTTAACTATTCCTGTACTAAATTGCTACTTCATTTTTAATGAGTGTTCTATAAATGGAATAGCTGTTTGTATTCTGAATCTGCAAATGTTGCAAAAATTTCTAAAAATGGGTCAGTTTCAAAAACCTAAAAACTTCCAGTCTATTATTATACAGTAGTATTTAAAGAACATTCTCAAGAGCTAATCTTAGTAGTAGACATGTATTTTAATGACAGAAATATTAAATAACAATATCAAATAGTGTTGACTTAAAAAGAAAAGAGAACTCAGTAAAATTCAACCAAAATAAAACCAATTAAATAAATAAATTAAAACCAATGTCTTCAATTGAACAACAAACACTGACATGCATATGCAAAGATACAAATTGTTATTAAGCTTGAAAGATGACTTAACCATTAGGCACGACTTGTTCAAGACTCAAGAAACTTCAGTTGTGTTCTACCAGTGAAACTACTGCTTCACTTAAATAAGAGATTTAATTTCAGTTAATTCTACCAAGTTTAGCATGTTTTATAATTAAAAAGCCATATTGTGTTTCTCATAACATATAAGTTGTATTAATTGTATCTACAACATATACTGGAGAACACTACTGCAAAACCATTTACATTCCGAAGTTTTGTAATTGATGTTCGTGCTGCAGAACACCAAAACTGAAACACTTAAATGCTTAATTAACGCAGTATGTCATTAGGATGTGTTTGAAGGGCTGCTGTTAGGCCACTAGTCTGGGCTTTGGGAGAACAATCAAGTACTTGATCTGTTTGATCGAGATCTAATTTGCCATTATTAGACCAGACCACTTCAAGAGTAACACTTGTGTCCTCTCCTCCTTACCCAGGTTTTCTATCACACTGTTTCAACTCCAGTTTAATTAACACGTCCCTTGGGACATCAGTTTTTGAGATTGGGAAATTGATAATAAATTGCAGGCATAGCTGCAGAGGCACGAATATTGTTGTTGCCATCTGTTGGCATCTATAGTTTTGAAGAGTCCTGAAGGTAACTGTACCCTCATTCCATCAACAGGACAATTTCAATCCTGTTGACAACAGACAATGAAAGGCTACAAATGTACATTTTGAACTGCACAGAACATTCTGAATTAGCAAGTGACTTGTATCACCTGTTAGTAAAGGCTAATAACTCTGCTAAACATACCATCATTTAAATAAGGTTGCTTTAGAAAATTCCAAGTCTTGATCTGTGCTGCTTGGCTTTTATGTCTTCCTTTCATTCAGTCTCAAGGTAGATCTCAAAATGCATAACCCAAGAAAATGGCAAAAATTTCCATAATTAACTAGGAACCATTCTCCTTTCTTTTCTACTTATACACATAAATCCCCCAACCTTAAGAAATGGGAATGGGATAAAGTAGTACAAATAAACTTCTCTAAGTGGTTAACATCCATATACATATCTAGAACATGTGGCATCACAATGCCACAGAGTCACAGAACACTGAGGTGCAAGGGACCTGAAGGGGTCACTTAGTTGGCCGCTCTGCCCCAAGGCTCCATCAGCTATACTGAAACCATTCTTGACACATATTTGTATAACCTGATCTTATAAAACTTCCAGCGATGGAAAACCCATTGCTTCCTTAGGCAATCTACAAAAATATTGTTTAAAATGACAGCTATTATTCAAGATAGGAAAAGTCCTTACTGACAGTGGTCTGCAAGATTATTTCTTTCCAGTTTTAATCCACAACATGGTGCTCTTAAATTCATGTAGATAACGACTATATGCACATATATCTCTGGTGACTAGGCATACAAAATTATTGGTTTCCACTTCTATAAAAAGAGAAATTCTGCATAACTGATCACACATGCTCTTAAATTTGTAAATTCCTGAGAATTTCACAACTAATCAAGGTAGAAATGCATTGAATTCTCCAAATCTCCAATAGTATATTTTAAATAAATTTATCGTACTTTCACATTATTTTGATACAGAAGGACACACATATTCATGTACATATATATAAATATACACACGCATCCCCCGTGGGTAGACTGTGGTTTAATACAAATTTCTAATGCAAAGTATTCCCAGGTGTCTAGGTCTGTTGAAGCCAAAGGTTCTAATGATAAAGAAATTAGCACCTTTACAAATGAAGACTCTATGGTCAAGCCAAGCCAGATGGCTCTTGACACCTGCCTGAATCCTGACTTGCACTGGAGGATCAATATTACAGTTTATTCACATGCAGGACCTGGGAATCCCTGTTGGTTGCAACAAGGATGAAGAATTAATTCTCTCCTAACAACATATAACCCAGCAGGATTTTACTTGCAAAGGCAACAACTCTTTCCAGAATTTAATACGCATTAACTAAGGCTTCTCACTTTTCCCTCCCAACTTTGTAATTTTTTTCTCCTTTATGAGAATAATTTTACTAAACAAATTAAAATTTTCATGGTGGCAGAGAGCAAAAGATCTTGCAGTTGTGGGAAAAGGACTGCTTTAAGGCTTTAGTCCCAATATCTGGAAGAAAAAGTAACAAAACTAGATCAAAAACCATTTTGAAAAGTGGAAAATGGACAATCTTTTTTGATTTTATATCCCCTAGAAGAAAAGTTTTGAACTTACTGAGTTAAATATTGACAATATTCTACCAATGAGTGTGTGGGGACTTTTTCAAAAAGCTGGAACATTATAGATTTTTGCAAGTTCACAAGCCCTGTGCTCACATTTCCAGTAAAAGCTGCTGTCTAATACAAAGATAAATGCCCCAGGGACATGGAAGTGAACATATTTTTCTGCTGGTCTAAGCACGCCAGCAGTCATTTGTAGAGTTTACATGGCTTTCTTGTCAATACCTGCTGGTCACAGTTGGTGAAGAAGCAGTTTCACTTATGATCTGCTAGCTAATTAAGCACGGCAACAGCCATTCAGAGTGAAATTTTCAACAATCTGACACACAAAAGGAAAGAATCAGATGTATTCTCAGAAGACTTCAATCTTTAAATCATTTGGACCCTGTTGTTACTGGTACTGAAAGATAACAGAAATTACTTTGTCAGATTAACATGCAACTTTCCTGATAAACTAGAACATATTCTATGTAGGATGAATGGTTTAACTCTGATGTTCTACAACATAATTCTTTAAGAGAAGGAAAGTTAAAAGGATTTGAAGCTATGACAATACAGGCCAAATATCTGTATAGGCTTCTGCTTCTCCTTGTTTTCTTCGGTGGTTCATAATCTATCCTTTTCTGTTGACAACTTTCATCATGCAGTTGTACTTTATGTCTGTTGTCCATTGCTTTACTTGCAGGAGGATTGCAAAGTTGGTGCTCCTCTGCACACAGGACATCCTAGAAAGTATCAGCAAAGCCACTTCATTGCTCTGTTACAAATTCTTCGCTTCCTTGACCTTCAAAAGCCAGTTGCTTCTTTGCTGAATGATTATCATCTAACATCTTATTGCGGCCCTTTATTACTCCTCCTTCTTTGTTTGTACCCATGTGTTGTCCCTTATCTCATGCTTATATTACAATCTTGTAGGCAGAAGTCTTTGGCATTTGTACAGCCCCACCCAGTGGTCCCAGGCTTGAATTCCAACACATATTCCAATAGAATAAATAAAATAACCCCTAAAATATTAGTTTCCTTGAGATCTCACTATTTTGTTACGCCCCTTGTGTGCAGGGAGGACAAATCTGGTGTGGCTGGCAACTGAATCTTGTAATGAAATAGAACACACCAGTAAAAGTGAACCTTTTCTGAGAGAACCTTAAGATGGCAAAAGCATTAGTGCAACTACTAGAGGGAACTGAAAGGCCTCTTCCCACAGAAAAAAACCCACTACACAAGGAATACTATCACATCCAAGCACATTTACATTTTTGAGCATTTACAAGCCATGATCAAATTCTCTAAATAAAATACAATAAATGTTCATTCATATCTAGTTTGCAATTGCAACTTTTCAGTTCTCGTCCACATATGCTTTATATTCGTCTTCTCTAAAAATGGACATTTGACGTAATTTTAAAAAATGTGCCTTTTGCAATTCTGTAGTGTTCCAAGAGGAGTATTCCTGGTGAGGAATCAAGGCAGGCAGAGGAGACCCCAGGCCAGAGCAGGCAGTTTTTGGGTGGTGACTGTGGTGTCCCTGTCACTGTGAGCAGGGATGTCCCTGTGGGTATTGCAGAGGGGCAGGAGCTCTCCTGCCCGAACACTGCAGAGCTGCTCATGTCTACTCTGCTCAGTAAAAGTTCTGTAATAAACTTCTGCTGGAAAAACATCTGAGAGGAAAATAGTTTGAAAATTACACAGACTTTATTTTAAAACCCTTTTTTATTTGAGACAAACTAAAGATCCCTTAGATAGATAGTAGGAAAAAAAGGCTTCAGAAAAAAATATTTTTTTTATATCTGTACATATATATAAGATTTTATTTTAAAGACTGCTATTCTTTCCCTGACCTTTGCTCATTTTTCTTTTAGTTTCTTAATGACAAATGAGATTGAGCTATTAAACTCTCTGGAGATAATACTCCAAGCTAAATAAAGAATCAAAATCGAGGCACAATGAAAAATACATCGGAAAAACAAACTACCAAAAATTTTAATTGAAGTAGTCCAAAGAGTTAGAAAGCCTTTAAATTTCAATTTCATTATGTTGAACTGAAAATTCATCACCTGGTCCTGATAATTTTCATGTTTTTCCTGTGCTAGTTTATGTGTGCTGTGGTTTGTTTTTTATCACTTCATTGGAATCTATTCTTTGAAATGCAGTTCTTGACTGAGATTTTAGCTGCACTTATAATGGAATATTTTCTACTGTGAAATACTTGTAAAAAGCTGCCAATAATCACTAATAATCAGAAAATGTCACAGAAGGCAGTGCTGTCACTGCACGAGTAGCCTCACACATTAAATTCTGTATTGGAAAACAAACAATAAAAAGTCTTTGAGCTTCTTTCAACATCAACTGCTACTTATTAAATATCAGGATTTTACTAAGCATGCTTTTAAGAAATACTTCAATGGAGAAAAAGGTCACAAGAAAACCACCAATACCAATTTTTTTCTGGTTGGAGATTTTGTGCAAATGTTACTCCTGTGCAAAAATCCGGTGCTGTTTATGATGATGCAAGGGTGACATAGCATTGTCTGTGAAGCTAGTTTTGCCCTGAGTAAGAACTTTCTGGCATCAAACTAGATGAAAAAGAACAGATGGTTGCAGAAATATAATTAAGAAAAAGAAAAGGAAGATGAAACAGATATCAAAGGACCACCTTCTCTTTCCCTGAATTTTCCCTGAAAGATACAGTAGAAAGGAAGTTTTAAAAAGTTTAGATCATCTAATCCACATAAGATTCAATCCAAACCTTAATATATCAAACACTTGAATCATAAAGAAGAGCCCGATGCTCAACATGAACTTACTTGGACACTGATAAATGGTACCTATAGGCATTCTCAGGAACTGAATATAATTAAACAGGAAGAGTCTTTACAGGTAGTTATAAATTATCATATTCATATTCATTAGCATAGAAATAATCAAACACAGGTTATCTTTAGGTCTTACCTTGTCCTGTATCTGCCCTGAAGATGTGGCATTCCTTGTATTTGATTAAATATGGAACTTCTCCAGAGCATTAAGAAAACCCAATCCACTCCCCCTCAAAAAAATCCAAATGAAACAAAATCCAAAATCAACTGCTGTGTAAATGATAAGAAGTATCAATAATGAGCATAAAAGCAAAATTATTTTTAAAAAATACAAAACATCTCAATTTTAGTAATTCAAGAGTTGTTTCTTTATAGCTCTCAGACAACATTGCCTCTGGGGAGAGCTTGGGATTACACTTCCCATCTACATCTGGGCTTGTTGAAAGCTGACATCTTCTGCTAGTGTAAGATACAGCTTATAAACAAAACAGCCCTCTAAGAGTTAGAGCTACAATCATAGCAACATAGGCAGATACACATGAAATCGCCATGTCTTCTCACAACAAGCTGCAAAGTGCAGCAGCAGCAGCATCTTCAATGCATCCTACACATGAATCTCTGTGTGTGCAGGTTCTTTCCTGCAGTTTAATAATGAATTGTTTCATATGCACACTCTGATCATGAAGGTTGTGCTTAGCATTCCACAGTAAAACAATATTTTAATTAAGTTATAAGATACCAATTTCATTCTAGTCTTTGATTCTCTTAGAAACAATTAAAAGGCAGCAAGAATTTCAGAAAACAACTTAGTATTATTTAAATCTAATCAGAGATCAAAGTTATGAGAATAGGCAAAAGCCTCAGAAGTTTCTCAGAACAGCTGAAAAACCTCTACATCTGACTCATTAAAAGTACAATACTCTACAATTCTAACAATGTGCAATATGGATAACTCCAGTAAAAATAACTATAGCATATAATCTATTCTCTGGCACATCTTCAGAGGTTCAAAACAACAAAAAAGAGGTACAGGTGTGATGAAGATGCTAATAATTAAAAATATTGACTCTTGTTCCTTTATAAATTTATTATAATCCATAATAACTACCTTTTAAGTCCACTTGTGCCACAGTAGTATCTGTACAGGTCACCATAGACGGGAGGAAAATAAGAAAAAGAAAGCTTGTAGATTGGGATTGAAGAATGTGCAATTAAAGCACATGTACCATTTTTGCTAGGCTTGCACCGAGCCATCGCAAAATACCTCAGTCTGTAGTGAAACAAATGTATCCACCATGTTCTATCGACTAGATTTTACTTTGGAAGTCGGTAAGTGAAGGTATAAATACAAGTATAAAATTACGTTGCAGTGTCTGAAGGGTAGCCTTGTTTATTGAAACAATAAGCACTGCTCTGTACCACCACTGATATTAAATCATTTTACCAGCAATGTTTTTCTTCAAAATTAGCTAGCTGCCTGAAGTTATAAATTGTTGCCTTTCTCTAAGTACTATATTTCAAAACAAATCACTTAGTGATGCAGCTCAGAAAACTGATGAGCTTTTGACACCTTTAATGTAGGTAATTTTTTCTGAAGAAGAAAGAATAAATTGCAAAATTTCAGAATATTTTAAAATTTCTATTTATCAGACAAGGAAAAGAGTAAAAGTACATTACGTTTAGCTTCATTATAGGAAGCTTATATGTTTATTTACTTGTAGAACTGGTAGGGATCACTGTCTGCACAATTACAGCCACAACACTTCACTCCTGACAAGACTTTACCATGTCTCTGTTAGCCCACAGCATGTCTGTGGGACTCATGGTTATCAATCTGATAAATCTCCATGTACTGTGTCAGTTTTAAGCATCACCAACTGCTCAAGCACATAAACATCAGCAACTACCAGGTGCTCTGTAGTACTTTATATCTGTGCTCTATGCTGTCCTTCCTGATTTTCATTTTTAGAAATCCATTTTCAGTTTCATTGGTCTGGTACCAATAATCAAATGGCAAAAGGTGTTGTCTTAAGCTGCATCCCATGTCCCAAAAAGAGGAAAAGAGGGCTGAACTAAAACCAATATATTAAAAAAAATTATAATCTATTTGAAACAGAAGGCAATATGACAAAACTTTACACAGTGTTAATAAGAAGGAAGATACATCTGTAATATGAGTTTATATGTGTATTTTTCTTCAGTCTTCCTGAAAACAAATTCTAAAATATAAAAGAAAAAATTACCCCAGGAAAGACTTTGAATTTGATATTTTTAAAGTGATGAGATAGAATTAAAACATTCTTTAGACCCAGTTGCAGGTATGATAATAATTAAGCCACATGATATGAGACAGGGAAAACTGAATTAATGATTTTTTTCTACTCATGGATTGTTTTCTTTCCTGTATTTTTTTTTGTTGTTGTTGTTGTTCTCTCTAAAAATATGTTTACAAAACAAAATTGAAAGAAAGATATGAACAGTGTTTCCACAGAAGTGACTTTAGGGTGGAGACAGTATATTTTTCTTCTCTCTTTGAAAAAACAATTACAATAATCACATACCAACAAAACCAGTTTAGAAATGCAGAAATTTAAATTTGGGTTAAAGACATTTCCTCTAGAAATCTACCTCTATGTTTATCTATCTCTAAAACATCATTTGTCTTTGCAGTTAAATTTCTGGTAAATGCATCAAAAACAAGAAGCCTCAACAAAACTTCAATTCAATTTACATTTAATGCCCAGGACAGCAAAGCTTTAAAATGCAGTAAGTTTAATGATCAGCATTGGATTTCTTAGCAAAGTTTATCAATACAGCAAAAAAACTTACCTAACACAGTCATTGTAGATTGATAATAAGAGAATACACACAAAAATGAAAATTCACTATCAACTAAAAGAATGCTTTTAAAATCTGAAGGCAATCTTCTCTTTGAGAGAATAATTATCACTTTCATGGTTGAAAGAGAAAACCTGATAGTACCAGAAATGCTTCTGAGCAGGACTTGTTCTTATTCAAAGATTGTGTATACTCTTTTAAAAAAAACCCCACCTTTATCAGATCACTCCAGATACAGACTCTGATGCCTCTTTAAGTTTCTAAATCCCCAAAGGTAGACCCTTCTAACCTTGAGTTTCATAGCTAAAATATGATGTAGGCTATTGAAACATGTAACACCTCATTTTTAGAACTTTCAGTAAAACTGAAAAGTACTGCCATCGAGAAAATTAACTCAGCAATTGTGAAGACAGTGTGAAGTCAATCCAGGTATCACTGAGTGCTAGACATACACATACAGGCTGAGAAACCAGGCTGAGAGTTGGGGCTCTTCAGGAGAAGAGAAGACTTTGGGGAGACATTATAGCACCTTGCTGTACCTAAAGGGGCCTGCAAGAGAGCTGGAGAGGGACTTTTCACAAGGGCTTCTCAGTGGTAGGACAAGGGGGAATGGCTTTAACCTGACAGAGATTTATATTGGAGGTTTGGAAGAAATGCCTCTCTTTGACGGTGCTGAGGCACTGGCACAGGCTGCCCAGAGAAGCTGTGGATGCCCCGTCCCTGGCAGTGTTCAGGGTTGGGTGGTGCTCTGAGCAGCCTGGTTTAGTGGAAGCTGTCCCTGCCCATGGCAGTAAAGTCCCTATCAACCCAACCCATTCTGTAATTACTACTTTGGCAATGGAAGCATATAGGACAAGCACACTGATTTCTTGGGGTTCTATTACACAAGAAGAAAACCAGAGTAGAGATATAATTCTTAATGGTACTGGTGGATTAACTGCCACTTCGGAAGGATTAGCAGTTTAGCTTTTCAAAGAAGCTAAAATTTTTGGTTTAAGTTTTCACTATTCTCAAAATAAAGTCCTCATAAAACCCTGCCATCCAGTCTACTAGAGACATATTTTCTAATGCAAAAATAGAAGCCTGACAACCTCTGTTTGAAAACTTTCATGACAGACATGAAAGGATAGGAAAATCTCAGTGTGTGTTTTTCTCTCTAGTGCTGATGCATTTATATGGAATTACTGAGTTTCCCTAGGACTCCTTCACAGGTGGGGAGGTGATCTCCAAGCAGAGGAAAGCTAGTCTCAAGGACTATTTCTTAAACAGATCTTTGCCTTAGGACAAAATTGCTAGTGACATGCAACAAATTTTCTATATATTTTAATTAGCCAGACAATCATATGGAACAGCTGCAGGAAAAAGAATTAAAATATTCACATCGATTCTCTTTTTAGGCTTCTTAGATGACAATAGCTAAGAACACCACTTTGGGTGGCACAGGGATCAATTTTAAATGAAACAATTTTCTGTCTTACACTCAGGTGTTCTATCTACTAGTACAAAAGACAGGAAGAGCTGATAAGTGAGATTGAAATAAAGATCATGTTTAAAAAAACCCAAACGAACACCAAAACAAGAACAGTCTACTGAAAACTATTTTCCTTTCCAAGTTATGTGAGGGAGGAGTCAGGTAAAGATGGGGATAGAATGAACGTTCCCTTTCCCCTAAAGATATAATTTAATTAAATAATTGCTCTTTAAGTTTACATGAAATGAGGATCATTTGTGAAATCAGTGCAGATTGTGTTCCTATCTTAGACAACTGAATTAGTCTCTGAATCCACCACTGACATTGGAGAATCTAGAATCCTAATTTTACCTTTATTAGGTGCCAAAATTATAGGGCATGAAGAGGGATGTGTGCGTATTCACATGATGGAAACAGCTTTGTCTGACTGGCTAACTTCAACATTCTGAATTATGGAGCAGCATGACCTAAGTGTGGCCCTTGGCATCACCAGCTCCAAATGATCCTGGAGAGATACGTGAGATTGTTGCATGAGATACAACTCCCCAAGTTTACTTTCCCTAATAAGCAAGGAATGCTGATATTTCAGTATACATACTTCTCTGCAAATAAAGGTCTTAAATACTGTCTCAGAAATGTTTGGCAATCCCTCAATATACAGTTTTTCAATTTAGCTAATAATCTGTAATTCTGAATATCTCCAGTTACAAGCCATAAATCTTAAAATGCCTCTACAAATGTTCAAGTTTGTCCTCTGGAAAATTTAATTCAAACTTATATTAAACAGTTATCTTAAAAAACAAACAAACAACAAGTTTGTTCTGGCTTGTACATCTAGCAGAATAAATTTCTACTAACATTATTTGCTTTATAAAATCTGAGATAATAGAACCCAAAAAAAATTTTTTTTTTTGTTATACAGTGAGTCAGATTACTTTGCCTTTTTTTTTCCTACTGGAACAATAGGGATTGATTGGAGACACAACCCACAACTTTTACTAAAATGCTTAATATTACAGAAGCAAATAGACCCATTGGCTTCACAGATGGAAAAAAGAACATCAAGGTACTTTATTCTCATTTCAGCAGATATTTGCCTCTGAATAAAAGGCAATTAAGAACATAGCATTAAAAACAATTGTTTCTTACAAAAGTATTTTAGCTATTGTTCAGTTGGCTCCCTTTAACTTGCATCTCATTTCGTCTTTCCATCATCATGTAAAACTTACTTCTACATGAGATCATTTTTATTATTTCCAGATAATAATAAATAAACCAAACCCAAATCCAAACACTTCTGCTCCAAACCTCCCTTATAGTAAAAATCTTTTTCTTATGTTCATATGGAATTTACATATTTCAGTTTATGCCCATTATCTCTTATTCTGCCGCTGGGCGCCACTGAGAAGAGATGGGGTTCATCTTCTTTGCACTCTCCAATTAGATATTTATGAAGAGTAATAAGGTCTTTCTGAGCCGTCTCTTCAGGCACCCTCATCTTTGACAGAGAAGATTAGACACAGGACAAATTGCCTCCAGTATCTTTTCGGTATCAGAACCACAAAAGAGAAACTAATCTTCTAAGTGAGGCAGAGTACTTTAACATCTATAAAACTCCTATTAACAACAAAGGAACTTGCCTAGAATGAGGTCAGCACAAGAGCAGTCAGGCACGTCAGGGTGTTGCTTGGTGGGAGGACACAAGACAACAGGTATAAGCTAGGACACAGATCCCAACTGCCTATAAAGAAAAGCCTTTTCGCTCCCAGCACAGTCGGCATGGGAACAGGTTGCCCCAGGAGGTGGTGCTCTCTCTGTCCTTAGATATTTTCCAGACCAAACTGGGAAAACCCTGAGTTCGACAGCATGACTTCAACAATTTTTGAGCAGAGGGCTGGACCAAGATACCTCCTGAGGTATCTTCCAACCTGAATTTACTGTATGAGCCAATAATCCATGACAGAAGTATTCACAATTCATTTTAAAGGAACAGAATAAGGTTGGAACTAGCTCTACCACTGTTAAATTAAAAAAAAAAATCCAACCTAAACACCCATTATCTATGTTCTAGAAATACACACAATATTACCACAAATAACCAAGTAACACACTGTATGGGAATAAGAAAAAGGGTCTTAACGTAGAGGTAGGTAAAAAAAAGAGATGTTACATGCTAATTCTGTAACAAGTTTTACACATACAGAAAGAGACAAAATGGTGCAGGAAACAACACTTTTGGTACACTCTAATATCTTGCATACTGCATATGCTGCAGACTACAGACTCTCAAACTTTTAAGCAAGTCTTGATTAAAAAAACTGTATTACCCACAACATAAAAAAAAAATCAACATTCCATTCTGGAAGAATTACTCTCTTCCCAGTTTCAACATGACTAGGTTTGGTTTTGACAATTATAGTTCTTGTTGCTCAAGAGTTGTTTAAAAAGTCGGGGGCAAGAAGTGTGTTCAGGCCTCATCCAATACCCTGTCTGGCTTCTCAGACATTTCAGTGGAAGTAGGTGCAAGTATTTCAAAAGTGAGTTAGAGTGCACTGTGCAGATTTAATAACTGCTTCCCCAGCTAGAAGACCAAAGTGCTCCTGGTAATCTAAAAAAAATAAATGAGAAAACTGAAGTTCTCTAGCAATTCCTTGGGCCAATTACACAGACCAGAGATGGAATGATTCAAAGCATGATGAACCTGTCTTTTCCATTCTTATCATGATTATTTTAGCTTGAAAAGAGTTGGTTCTTGCTAAAGGTGGAATCAGCTCAACTACAGCTGACCTAGACAGCCACATAAAATTACAGAGTTCTCTGAGTTTTTTCTGATTAAGAAAAGAAACAGATGATGGAATTTGGTGTCTGGTGCAATCTTGCTTACTTACAGAGTTAAAGTTCTGCTTTTCTTGGCACAACAAATCACAAGAAAGCGAGAGTTTTCTGTTCCTTACTATTCCCCTTCATCTACCATTCCATCTAAAAGCTCTTACAAAGCAGTGTCTGAATTCACACTTCAAGTAGTCATTTATGCAAGGTCATGAGCATTTGGTTAATTTTTCACTTCTGTGCCATCCTCTCATGTCTGCTAGGAATTATTTCAGCAAAACCCCTCAGCTACATGTATTGCTATTTAACTGAGTAATATGTTTTTGTTCTGATGCTTCTTAAATCAAAGACAGTAGCTTACCAGGTAGCATTGTTACAAATAGAGTTTAAATTATTCTGTCATCCTACATAAGGGTGAAAAATAGTGACCCATGCTTCTTCAGTAAATATTTAAAATATAACTTTAAATACTAAATGTGCTTTGCCTATTTTCCTGCCTGTCCACTTACGCAACTACATTCAACTACTGTGGCTGTAGTATCCAAGAATTGCACTAAATGACTGGATCCATTTCTACTTTTTACTCTGAAGATGAGAGCAATGAAAACTGTGACCACTCTTCTGTGACACTTCTGTTACATGAAACTGTTCCTTTGTTAACTTTCCAAAGAGATAAATTTATCCTCCAGTGGGATCCTACTCTCACTGTCAACAAATTCAAACACACTAAATGAATAGAGGTCCATTCTAGAGTGACAAGAACTAGTTCACACAATCCTGTGCTGTGCTGTGTTAATACTCTCACATTAATCTTTCCGACATATATAGGGGAAAGACAGCATATACATTAAGATTATATAGAAAAACATAAACCCAAAGGTTGCAATTTAAGAATTAGAATGGCAGGGTGATATTTAAGGCATGCAGGCTGTCTTCCATGGAAAAACATTCAAAATGCTTGG
Source organism: Picathartes gymnocephalus (assembly GCA_013390045.1). Lineage (NCBI taxonomy): Eukaryota > Metazoa > Chordata > Aves > Passeriformes > Picathartidae > Picathartes > Picathartes gymnocephalus. The sequence goes on along the minus strand of WEKY01038016.1, from coordinate 46,075 downwards.
ACAGGAAAAAAAAATCAAAGCAAAAAGAGAAAGAGAAGGATAAAAGTGAATGGATTACTTTATAAAAGTAAATAGCAAGAAATTCAAACTGAACAAATTTCTTAACAGTAGCCTCAGAAATGACTGAACACAGAATTCATATCAGATGACCACAAATGAAGAAGCATTTGCCCCAGTGAAGACCCTCTAGTTTCTAAAGTTAGAGAACTGAGTATGATGAGCACGTAAGATTAACTTCAAGGTTAATTTTGGCTATCTTATATTTTATAGTGTCAGAGATATAATTTCTCCTTTGCACCGTGGACATTTTTCACTTTCTTTTCTTCAGCCTACGCTGTTCTCAAAATAAGACAGTCAGGGTAGGTAGACAACATCTATTTTAACTACCATTTGGCCAAGGTTCTGGAACTAAAACCTTGGCTTCAGGCTCTGTCCTTCCCCCTGGCTTCTAGTGCTGGTTCAACATCAACACTACAGCATTACCACACTCCTATAGCATCCATGGTTTTCTGCAGGAATTGGCTATCACTGCTAAAGATTCTTAATTTCTAACCTGAGCGATCTGTTAACACATGGCTGCAGATTTCAGACACCAATTATACGGATGATAAAACACTGGCTTTTCACAACCAGGCTCTACAGTCGAGACCTTTCCACACACAGCTGCTGGCCAACTGTTGATTATTCACAGCAGAGAGCTCAGCTTTTCCACTGACAGCCAATCTGAGCCCTATCTATAAAGTCAAGCCCAGTAGATCAAAACAGACTCAGTTCTTGAGTTTTCTGTGCCGAATGAGGAATCCAATGAAGGGCAAAGAAGGCTGTATTAGAAATGCAGTGCAGTGTACAATCACTTTCTGCTCTGTGAAAGAGATGAGCAGGAAAATGGATGACACTGAGCTCTGCAGGCAAAGACTCTTTCCTTTTACACTGGTGTCATATGGAGAAATTGGATTACCACACAATAACAAGTCCAATAAGCACAGATTATGAGCGTAGGATAGAAAGTAATTTACCACTAGATTAGTACCTGACATTCCTCTTACCTAGACAGCATTAAAACAGGAACATCTATCTTTCCACCCTATTGTTCAATGTGTTTCATATTCTTTGCTCCCCCAAGAAAGAACAGTACATTAACTTCTTATTATATTCTATTTACTCTCTACTAGCCTCTCCAAAATAACAGTTTCACATGCAGCAGATTAAATCTATTTGGCAAGAAGGTACAACAGTATTTTTAATTTGTCTGCAATTTCTCTGGGAAATAATGTGGGTCTATGACTTGAGCACATGAAGTAGCTACTCTCAGACAAACACGCAGAGTACACCTTCCTTTGCCAGATAGGATCTGAGGTCACATCAATACAAGAAAAGTCTGGAATATTAAGCCAAATTAAATCTAAAATATTGATCTATGTGTACAGCTATTTCTTAAGAAACAAAATGGCCATTCAGTGAAATACACTGAATGGAGAGAAGAGAGAAGTGTTATATATGTAATACTTGAATTAATAAGACTTAAATAAGAATGATTACTTCAATTTAACTTTGAAAGGATTGTCTAGTTACCGTAGAGAAAAGTCGTTTATAGCTCCTCCCATTTCACTCAGCCTTCCTAAACTCAGTCTCTTGGCATTAAATAAGAAGAAACTAAAGTATAGAACTTCAAATAGGGAAAATGTTTTCCTTGTTACCTTAACAATTAGATGGTAATTTTCACTTTTCAGAGCCATTCCACATTAAACAGAAATGTATTAAAACTAAGTAGGTATTTGCTCAGCAGCAAAATTTAAATAAGTTAGATATTAAAAGGTCAAGATGAAATTATTTCATACTTGGATACTTTTCTAACTAACTGGAAGGTAGAATTTGTATTCTGAGGAATCCTGAAGCTCCAGTAGTACAATAAATTAGTTCACTCAGGAAGTAAAATTCCTCAGATAATTTGTAGAAGTGGAGTCCCCCAGCTCTTTGTTAAAAAAAAAAAAAAAAGATTTTCCATTAAGTTAGGTGAAACAAACTCCACTACTTACACACATTTCCTGCTGCCAGCATGACAAGTTCTGCCCTAAAACTCAGATTTCTGAAACCTGTAGTTCTCTTAAAGTTAGTTAGGAGTAGGAAGACAGTAATTCTACTGAGCATAATCAACATTTTCTCAGGTAATATTATGCTGGAATACTGCATGGACAGGTGCATTCCCCCCAAAAGTTTCTCACCAACCCTATGCTGATACCTAAAATTTCTTCATGCCTTACACAAGTACATTTTAAAGTGCTAAGAACAAATTCACCTCAATTACACACTACAGTATATTTAAACCGCTGTACACGAGGCACATTCTCATACTGAAAACGTCTCATTCAATAGCTACAAACCCAAAACTTAATTCTGGCTCTTACCCAAAGCTTCCTGTATAACAACTCACAGTATATGCTTTGGTCGCTCCACCTGTTCAAAAAAAAATTATAACAAGATTGAAAAAATAAATTTAATCTTACTATCCACATTAAAATCAAGAAAAGAAAAATTATAAAGTATTTGTTGCTATTAATAGCTATGCACAATTAACACATTTCGTGGGCCCAGGATCAATAGCACATGGCTGAACAGACAACGAATGTGTCAAAATACTAATGCACATATAATACACCATATGCAGAGAAAACTGATATTTTTCGATTCATAATTTTTAAAAATTACTCTGTAATCTTAGCATTCTTCTTTTTCTGAGCCTTTTTAGCAAGGAATCATTTATAGATAAATGCAAAATCATCTTGATGGNATCCTAGGATCACAAAAAGTAAATTAGAAACAGCAGAGTATACCATATTTTTTTATTTATGGTATAAAGAAATATGACCAGCTTGTACAAGAATAAACATGTTAAATCATGTATGGCATTATTCCAAGTATTCCACAATTGGCTGAACAATTAATTGCCTTAATCAGTGTATATACGATATTATCTGATTTTTTTATACAGCATTTTTGCACACTGAATATTAGAGTTTTTACAGAAACAAAACAAAATGCTTTAACAGCATTTCCTGCCAGAGCAAGCTAGCACAAATTTAAATATCTCCCAGCAGGCAACACAGAGCTCTGTTTGATGCTCGTGTATTTCTATTGGCTTCCATTTGATTAAAGGAAACTGCTTCACTGTAGAAGCAAAGTAGAACAATTCCTTGGAGTATTACAGCACCATGTTCTGTGCGTCTGACCACACAAGGATTCAAAAGAAGAATGATACAGTGCTCTTTTCAGAATACCAGATTATCTAACTTTGAGTAATGACTATTTAGTGAAGATTTACATTATTTCCATTTTCTAAAGCTCTATGCGTAATTATTGTAACAGTTCTCTTTTCAAGATAAATTTAGTTTTGAAACTTCAGTTTTCTATCACCGGCACTATTTATACTCTCAGGATACAGGAGATAAAGTACAAGCATAAAAAGCCAGCCATTAACTATTTAAATAAGTGTCTTAAACTTCCATAATTTTGCAGAGAGTGGATTAAAAAAAGAGTGAAAACAACACAAAAGTTCAGCTCTCTAACTTGCTAAAGAGGCCTAACCTCTCAGGAGTGCTTGCAGTATACAGGCATGGATCTTACTTTAGGATCCAGAAACTCGGCACTAAGATAAGAATGCAGCAGAGTATAAAAATAACAAGCCTTTTGTTCTTCTTCATTCTCCAGTGCACATGTCAGATTTTGAATTTAGAAAACCCTAAAAGCACAAAAAAGTCTATCATAAGGATATTTCATTACTATAGGACGGGAAGGAAAATACCATATCCAGGAAATCAGGGATACAAAGGCTGCCAAAACTACTGAAAGAGTTCACATTCTATAGTACAGAACAAAATCAAAGCCATAAAACGAAATTCTGTAAATTAAGTAGATCTAAAAAGCCCCAAAAAGCACCATCTAAGTAAATTGACCTATTTATTTAGAGAATAAACTAAAGGTAGCATGTGGTGCAAAGGAAGCAGAGTCATATCTTTGTGAGACTGAAATAGCCTAATGTTTGGGGATTAGGTCTAAAAGATTTCTGACTGTGGCAACCTAGAAAAAGAAACCCCTTAAATGTCATTTTCATATTACATCTCAACAATCTAGCACAAGAAAGTGTCAAAACTGACAACTGCAAATTATTTTCCGTCTTAAACTTGACAGTATTTACCTTTATAAATGTTGCAATGGAAAACACAGCGCTGTGAAAATTAATGTGAGGCAAGTCTGGAAGATGCTCAAGAATCTAGCTGTTATAAGATATGAACTTCTTTCAATCCTGAGAATTATCTACATATCCTTAATATATGATAAGGTCACAAAATTAAATATTTCATTACAATATCCACATAAGGCTTATTTTAAAGAATTAGTGTAACTAGAAACAATAAATAACAAATTCTGAAGTTACAGTAAAAATTTAATTTTTTTAAAATTTTGTGTTACAAACTATTGTTTGCAAGGCTTGACTGCCTTTATTTAATAAGGTCTGCTTACTGCATAAAATGCAGTGAAGAGCTTAGCTGAGTAATATGGCATTTTTGTGGCTATGATTTTAACTAGTTAAGCCATGGAAATAGATGACAGCTACTTTATTTTTAATCTTACTGTTGAAGAAAAGCTGTAAACTTTTTCCTTCCAGAAATAATCCGCAAACTGATTGCTGTCAACTGCTTGCTGGAGGGAGAGTCTGTCAACCAAGGAGGGTGGAGACAGGAAAGACAAGCTCTCTCTTTCCATGTATAAATACCTTTCTACAAAAAATGGAAGATAAATCTTATATAATCTTTGTAAATTAAAGATCCGTTCTGGTGTGGACCTTTAAAAAGTATTCTCTATAGTATCCAACACTTTTATTCAGGAAAAACTACATCTGACTAGACTTTGTTATCAAAGAGACATGATGTTATTCAAGTGTTCTGAATGAAACCCTGTATCTTTGTTCCTCAAAAATAAAAGCATATCTTGTAAGAGCTGATTCTGGATTCTGAGGGATATAGTCTGCCCTTTATAAACTTCAAACACATTTATACCACAATTCAAACTCTTAGCAGATTTCTAGGTCTAAAATATATTGGTCCTATACCATTAATTTGCAGAACACCTACCTGCCTTCAGAGAGTATAATGAAGACCATTAGTATCTATAAGGAGGTTTTCACCTTGTAAACACTATATAAATGCTAAATTATGGATAGAAGTAGCCCAATTTCTCTCCATCCAGAAACTAAATGTTATGTTTGTATTTGAATTACCTTATTAATTCACGTCTAAAGCCCAGTATATCTACTAACTGATATTTTGCCATTTATCAAAATAATCTCCCTAACATCTCACTTCTGTTTTTTTCAGATATCTGCTAAGATGCCATTGTAAATAAATACAATCTTAGAACACATTTTTCTGTTCTCAATTTCTGAAAAAAAAAAAAAGTCTACTGTTTGCAGTTTACCAAAAGTTAAATTCAACAACTTTTTTACCTCTCTAAACAGTTTTTATGATGACAAAATGTGAGACTTTACTTGCAGAAACTTAAATGACACAAAATGGTTGGTTAGCAATCTGGAGAATCATAGTAGGGAAAAAAAATTTCCCCATTGTTCTGCAGGTCGTATGTAACATTTTACTCAAAAACTGTATCTGCACCTTTTATAACCTCAGTTGTAAAGGATTTGCTCTGCCTTTCCAAGTTAAATGGATGTACAGTGTTAACATGAAATTTCAGACAATAAAAAGAAGAGAAAGAAAAAACAAAAGCAATTATTTTTCTGAAATTCAGATGATGAGCATATACGCATTTATATTGATTTTGGAAATAAAAGTAAAGGCTAGAGCTGCATACTTGCATAGGTCCTCATTCACAATTTTTCAATTCCCAGCTTAGAGGCCAAGAGTCATTTCTCTCCAAATTCTAGAGGCATCCTGAGAGACCTTAGCATCACACAGAGAAGCAGAATTCTCCCGTTTTTCTGATGAAGTTCCTACAGAATGTGAGTTCAGAATCAAACGGCAAAGACTAGATTGCTTTTCAAAATTAGTGTCAAGGTATTAAGTTGAAAGTCAAATTAGCTCATTGCTGTCCCTAGGACACCAAATCCTCATTTCAAGGAAGAGAAAAAAAGAGAATCATCATTTTCAGTATTTTAAGTGCTACCTCTGCAGTATTCTGTAAATAGAAAGCCATTTGATTAAAAAGTTCCTTTTCATCACTCTTCCATGTGCACACACACAAACAAAATATATATTTTTTAGCTAAAAGCAAAAGTGTCAGTCACTTGATAAGCAAACAGAAAACTCCTTCTCTTCGAGTAATATTGAATAAAATTTCCTGCAGCAAAACAGCTTGATCCTACACCAAATTTATGTAATTCGAGCTTAAACTCAGAGCGCTGAGTCTCACCCTAGAAATCTTAAGCTCTGCTTGCTGTGGGGGTACTTCAGTGTCTTTTCTCACTGCTGCTGGCAGAGCAGGTGAGTGTGGATAGCAAGAGAAAATATGGAATACAGAAGCAATTTTTCTCAAAAATTTTTTTTGCTATTTGAAGGAAGCATAAAAAAAGCCCTTGCATTTCTTAACGTAAGATACACAATTGCTTCACCTGAATGAAAAGCCATTTGCCTTCACAAACTTCAGCTATAGAGCAACTAATTCACCTCTATTTTGCAATCAATTTCAAGATTACACATATCAAATTCCCCGTAACTATGACAAGCCCAGAGGTTCATTCTCCCTATACAAATGAGGTGGGGAAATTAATGCAAAAAAAATGCAGTCCCTTTGTGACATATAAAATAGTATCTTCCCTGTGTCAAATGTACGGTATGAGTAATTCACAGTTATACCCTCAAACACAGACAAAAAGGCAACTGTCAGCTGGTGCATGTGTGTACACACACGTGTCACTGCTATTAAACCAGAGCAAGGAAAGATGGTGAAGAGATATTTTTATCTGTTAATTTTCCTGGTCACATAGCAGTAGTAAAATTATTACTGATGTTACTGACTATTATTACCAACAATTACATTATTATTAATGAAGCATGAAAGTGAGGTGAAATGGAAAGTAATGGAATTGCTGGGCTCGGAGGATTGTGATCAGTGCCACAAAATTCAGCTTGGAACATTACTAATTGTGCACCCCTGTTGATACTGGGGACATTTTCCTTAAAAACCAGGATAATGGGGATGAGGACACCCTCCGTGGGTCGGCAGAGCATATGAAATAGGGAGTAGTTGTGCTACCATTAAGTGGGACCTCAACAGGCTGGAGAAATGAAGTTCAGCAAAAGGAAATACATGTTCTCTCACCCAGAGAGAAGTAACTGTGTGCATTGGTAAAAATCTTGGGATCAACCAGGGGGGAAGAACTGGGTATTAAAGGATGGGGAAGATCCTGGTGGGCAAGAAGTTGAACATGAGTCAGCAAAGTGCCCATGTAGCAATGAAGGTCGACACACTCCATGTTAGGAAAAACAGTTCCAGCAGGCAGAGAGAGATGATCCTTCCCCTCAGCCAGTGAGGTCACATCTGGAATATTGCCTCCTCTTCTGGGCTCCCCAGTACAGAAAGGACATGGACATACTGGTGTACATCCAGTATGTACATCCAGGACACAGAGAAGATATGGGTCATATGAAGAAAGATAGGAAGAGCTGAGTTACTTTATCCTGGAGAAGGCTCAGGAGGGATCTTAATCAGTATTTATACATACCTGCTGGGAGGGAGAAGCCAATCCTTTTAAAAAAAAATATTATGGAAAAGGAAATTCAGAATTCACTCTCTCCAGATTTCAGTAAAGAATTTGATATGTTATCACCCAGCAATTATTTACTGAGTTGGAAATACAAGCATAACAGGAAAATAAAATTGATATAAAGGTGACATGGTAACATTGAATGGACTTCTTTAAAATAGGTCTTCGCACTCATCTTATTACATGTCTGTGAATGTGGTGAAAAGCAGAGGTGTTTTGATAAACTCTGATTACAGGAAGACCTCTTGATACATGGGAGGTTCTTGCTAACCTACAGGAGGAATTGGAGGAGCATTTGGACAGGTGTTTTAAAAATGGCAAAACCTTTAGCAACTCTTCAAAGCCACACGATTATGAATAGCAGGATTTCTGTGATTTTTTCTGTGATGGTCTCTTATCATTTGAGAGCAACACAAAAAGATAAATCACACACCCGTGTTTACTATTAGCACGTTAAACCAACCTGGCCTTTCTGTAAAACAAACTTGATATTCACCAGTGTCTGACAAAGTATTTTCAAAAGACCAGGTGGAGCATCAGCACTCTTATTCAAGACTTTGAGCAAACATTTCAGGTACAAGGTTCAGAATTCAGGAGAATCAAGTTACTAGCCTCTGTATCTTCCTATGTTTTCTGTTTTGCCAGACAGACCTAAAGGTGCTTGCTCTGCTTGTTTGATCCTCGCACATAAAAGCTGAGGAAGACACATGATCAATGTTTATAATTTATTGAGGGCTACACACCGAGGAAGGAGTTGGTTTTAAATAACAATATCGAGAGATTAAAAATTAGGAATCAAGGAATATATTTCGGCTGAAAGTTCAAAGAAAGCTCTAAGCATTAGGAGAGAGGTTTTGAAACATCTTTCCAGAAAGAGCAACAAGGCAATGTACCTAAAGATAGACTGTGATGACTTAATGACGGGAATTAGATAAGATTGTTGTCTAACTCAGAAAGGTCTTTTTTTCAGCCCTGAATTACTACAGTGATCAACTACTCCCTGTTCTGCTCCCTTCCTTCCCAGACTTTTTGTTCACACTATTCCCACTAAGTTCAACTACGGCTATGAGAGGACTTCATGCAATTTTTTGTCTTTAAGAGAAAACAATCTTAAGACTTAAACTCCTACCCCTCTAGCTTAAATGGTTTTATAGAATATTGCATCAAAGCAGACGACTAGAAACTCTCTGAGATCAGAAGATTTAATCAGCAGCTAAACAGAGCAGTGCACTGCAAACATACTGAAATGATATTGCCTCTTTGGGTCTCCATTAAATATTTGTCCTCCTTGCCAGTTTAATGGATTCCTGCTTACTATATAAACAGTAAAAGAGGGAATTTGATTGTACTCAAAGCATATACACCTCAAACACTGTCACTGCTCAGAATCTTGTAATCTAACCTGTCTGTTAAGACATACAACTAACCCCACCCTTCATAACATGGTACTTTTATGTTAATCATTGAACAACCCATTCAGAAGTTTTCCATGGAAGTGAGTAAAACAAAAACAGCTACAGAAAATAGAGAGGGCATATTCACATAACTACAGCTACTGGCCAGTTGTCACACAGTTATTTGTACAGCAGTAAGTGAACATTGCTCAATGTTGCAGACAACTAACTCTTCTCCATTCACCTCCTTTCAAAGCTGTGTCCATCAATAAACAAGTAGCACTGTGGTTTCCTGGTCCAAAAAGCGTGGTCAGCTGTAGCAAATATTGAAAATGTGGGCGGGTCTGTCATTCACCAACACCGCAATCCCTTGTATCAAATATAAGTCATTATTGTAAGGCCCATAAACTCTGGAGAGTGTAAACACATTTCCCCACCTCCCTCTGGCTGAAAAATGATTTTTTTTCATTTTGTTTTAGAAAAGAAGCAAATGCTTTTCCAATATAAGTCAATCCAACATTTGACAGCCAAACAAAAACGTACACTGGACTGAAATTTACACAGAGACATATATTGTTCAAACCCCAAATGAGAATTCCCATGTTTCATTTATGACTTACAAAGCTAAAGCACTGGCCAGAAGAATGCCAGTTACACAGAAAAAGTATTTCTATTATGATGGTATCTCAAAACAATAAATATTCACTAATTAATAAACTTAACCACTTTGTGGACTGGTGTCCATGACAGCACTTCCAGTTAGAGACAGAACATTTGGAAAAGAAAAAAAATTGTTTTCCTGTTCCAAGTTCAAAGATGAACTCCACTTTTATTGACTGCCATTTGACCTCTACCATCTCTTATTTGGTGACCTCAAAAAATGAATCTCTTTTAATTGGTTGGTTATAGACTAGACCAAGGCTTCCACCTGAAATGCACAAAAATGCTGTATATGTGAGTATGATTTAGTTTCACAGTGACCTGCAATCTTGAATTTGATACAAAGACTTGATGTCCAAATGTTTTTCCCCACCTGACTAGTCTCCTTTTAAATTTTTGTCTTTTTGTTTCTGGCTCGTGCTTGTTTTTGCCTCCCTTATTTTGTTGCTGTAGAAGAGTGATATGAAAACTACTGCATCCAGGCTGGCTTTCAAAGTAAGCATATTGAGTGGTTAGCCTGGCTCATATGTTCTTGCTTACCTCACAGATTTCTGTGTTATTATTAGTTTCTTCTACTAGCATAGCAGTCTTTTGCCACACACATACACACACATTTACAATAAGCTCACAATTTACGAAACTTGCAAATCACACGTGCTGTTAAAGCACACAAAGTCCTTAATTGCCTCATTCTAATGCAATCTATAGGATCCATCTATAACACATCATATCTTTTTAATCAAAAAACTGTATTTTTACATAAGTGGAAGAAAAGGACTTAATAACGTTTGCCATTTACAATTTTGTCAAAAGTATGCTAGGCTACTAAAGCAATTAATCCCAATGTAAATAATTTCCATTTGAAAAGACAAAACCTCAGCCTAGTTTTGCCAGCAACAAACCCAGTGAAATACCTGAAAATCCACAAAACTAAAGTATGAATACTTTCTATAATATGAAACCATTATCTCATCAGACTAAAGCTGTCATTTTGTATTTTATGAAGAAATATCTGGCACAGGAATAACACAAACATCTTACTGAACAGTAGGTCTCCCCAGTTCAGCTCATTTTGCAGGCAAGTGTCAAGAACTGTTGCAGTAGTGCCTTAGAGGCAATAAATGAAATTCTTGGAAGTAGCTTATGACATTTTTTAAAGCTTTTTTTTTCAAAGGATGGAAATAATCAAAGCAGACATCACGCAGATTTTAGTTGCTGTAGTTGAGAAAGTCAGCATTTTCAATGGAAGTCGTGCTATTCCTTGTCCAAGTTTTGCCCGTCCTCTATTTCAGAAAATATAGATTTCACACTAAAAACAGAAGGTAAAACAGCCTGGTTATTCTCAGTCTTTTCATGTGTGGCAAAAATAAGAGGACATGTGATTCTAAAGCACCATTCTCACACTCCACCACCTCCAACTCTGCAAGAGATTTCAGGCTGTAATGTGTAAATCATTACTACATGCTCTAATAGTACTTTCTATTTAATCAGGAGAGAAGAAAAACCCCCTCTAGAATTACAATAAATAACTACAGTCTTGTTTTAAATGAAATGATGTAGCTTATATCTGACCTGAGTTTCAGTCTTTTCCTAGTGGGAAATATAAATTCAGCATTTGGATACATAATCCTACAGCTCTCAGAAGAAGCCGACTCCACCGCGAACACTTTACATGATTTATAGCTCTCCTCCAGATTCAGATGACAAGTCTCGGCGGAGCAGGTGCAACGGGGTATTTTTTCCTTCCTTCAGACATCATTCCCACGTATGTAAATTAATTAGCAAGTCTTCCTCACTTTCGCGTAAGCGGGGAAGATGAAGCTAATGGAATAGCAGCGTTTGGTTTCTCAGGAGGAGCGGGTGACCTGGCGGAGGGAGGGAGGGGAGAAGGGAGGGAGGCAGGGAGGGGTCTCGCTGTTGTTACTGCTGGAGCCACAGCGATTTTGACAGCGTCAGCGGCGGTAAAGTGAGCCAGGCACCCGCGCACTTACTCCAAGAGAGCGATTTTTAAACCGCGGGCAGGATTTGGGGGAACCTCGAGGACGCGAAGCGAGCACTCCCTGCATACCCCCCGCGGCAACCCGAGCATTCCTGTCCCCTCTACCGGCAAGCTGGAGCTGCCCTGCTCGCGGTTCGCCTGCCCTGCCCCTGCCCCTGCCCTGGCTGCCGGGGAAACGGGGAGCGCGTCCCGACTCCCATTACCTCCCACAGAGCCATGGAGAGCGCTGCGGCCGCTGCTCGCCCGGCGCCGAGCGGAGCGGAGCGGAGCGGAGGGGCCGGCGCTCCCCGCGCTCCCTCACCCGCCGCGCCGCCAGCCGCTGGCACAGCCCGCTCCACATAAATGCATTAACAGCAGCCATATCATGATTAATTCATCAGTCCCGGTGACCAGGGGAGGAGGCAGGCCCAGGGGCCGGGCAGAGGCAGGGCGCACGGGACGGTCCCTTCCCCCGGAGTTCGCCCGCGGCACAGGGCTCCGCCAGCGCGGAGAGAGCGAGGGAGGGAGGGGTGGGTGCCGCGCCAGCGCCCGGCTGGCCGCGGGTGCCCGAGAGGTGCCCGGTCTGAGGGAGGGCGGGGTCTCCCCGGACAGGTCACCGGGCGGGACCCCCGCTCCCGGCCGGCGGGACCGTGCGGGGAGCCGGGGGAAGTTGGGAAGGCTCCGCGCCACGAAGCGGGCTGCAGTCAGCGCTCAGCGGGACGCCGGAGCATCCTCAGCTCCACAGGAAACGGGTTGCGGGCGGGAGCTGCAGCCCCTCCTTGTCTCCTGGCTGCCGGAGGCCCGCCGGGTGCCTTGACGATGGAGCAGGGCGCCGGAGCCCCGAGCTGCCAGCACGGAGGGGCCAGTCGGGCAGTACAAGCGTCCCGGGCATCCGCATGGCCGCGATCACGGTAGCGGGACTAAGCTCATTTGCACAAATGTGTCCAACACCCCTCCCCAGCCTTGGTGAAAACAACTGCTCGGCTACGCGCCGGGTGCTGTAGCCAGGTTTGTCCATGCACCACATCGCTGGTGTCCATGCGAACTTGCCGTGCTCTGCTGAGGCAGCAGCACCGGCTCCTTCCCCAGTCCTGCGGCACAGAGCTTTGCTGCCCTCTCTTCTGAGGGCAGTGCCAATTTCTTCAAATACCATTTGTTAAATTAGCGGTAAGCTGGACTTTGAGTTTCTTCACAGAAGGGGCAAAAGGCCACTGCCACTTGCATTTCTCTGCCTTCATTCTCCACTCCAAATATAGGTAGAAGTCCTCTAAGTCCACCATCGCCCTACAATATCTAATACAAGAAGTACTTTACAACACCAAGCAAAATGCCACCTTACCTTCTTAGTCAGGTACCTCCCCGGTCAGGAGATGAAATTTGTGTAGAACAGATGATTTATCACCTACTTATTACTGCCTCACGTCATCGATAAAACTAGGTTTGCCTACCTGGTAGCATTGTCAGGCTCCAAGGGAATGTATTTGAATAGGATATTATCAAGATTTAACAATTCCTTGTTAATCATGTGCCAGGAGCAAAAATCACCTCTTGTGGATTTTAGATTAGCACAGAATTTTCAACCTGACACAGCTATATATAGAGCTTTCCAAGTATCAGACAGTATCTACATAGGCTTTACGCAGAGAGATCCCCCAAATTGCCTCAAGCCCTAAGATAGGTAAATATAGGCAAAGAAGTTTAAAACTCTGTAAGTGGGAAGAAGAAAATAAATGAAAAAGTAGAGCAGTTTTGTGGGAAAAATTAGTTTACGTGACACATGTTAATTTTCCTTTTGCATTATGCTGTAGATTTGTGTTACTCATACACAAAAGAGTAATTAACTCCACAGTTAAGGCTGTGTTGTGGTTTGCACTTATAGTAGCACTAAAAGTCTCTAGGTTCAATACTTGAATGCTGCATTTAGACTACACATCACAATAGAATTACAGTCGAATTTTCTTTTTAAAAAATAACACTTGCAGAGAAAAATCTTAACTGTCCTCTTTTTCCAAATTTTCCCATTTTCATCACATCTGTGAATTCTGAAGGTTCCTGTATAAATTAAAAGCCAGGCTTACTGTGGGAAAGGAACAAAAGTAAAGATGATTTTGAACTTTTAAAATTAAGCGGAAATAGGGTAACACAGACTATATCCACCATATTACTTCTTTGCACTTGGTAGTGGTGTTCCAACGTAATCACATAATAGTAGATTGAATGTTCTACCTACATTTTCTGTGGCAAAAAAAAAAGGATTCTGTCAGAATCAAATGTTTCCTGCAAAAAATGATGTACTCATCTGAAAAAGTAAAAAAAACGGAACTTCATTAAAACCTCTGAATCACCAATGCAAAACTCTGCTTTTTAGCAGACATTACCTAGCATCTTCTGTAATCCAGTGCTCCATATTAAGATCAGTTCATTTCACTCTTCCTAGTGAAGGCAGTGCCTGAACATGCACTGGCTCCTCTGATTAGAAATTGTCCCATTTGTTTCTTTCCCCAGATCATTCTAAGTATTATTTTCTTCTGTTCACCTATTGATATATTTATATACAACACTCAGGTTTTTCTTCAATTGAAACAGATCTTCTTTCAATCTCTTTCTATACACCAAGTTAAATCAAGATCTGGGTTTGCCTGATGATGTCTATGACCTATTAGAATTTTAATTAGTAATTTTAAATCACTGACAGATGGACAGAGTTTTATAGATGGAATTCCAGTAAATGCTTACTAGTAATGCCCACAAGGGTCTCTTCATCCCATTCAAACACTGATGAAGGTGGGATTTTCCTCTCTTTCTTTCTTGACTTTCTTATGTAGATAGCTTTTGGGTTTTCCTGTGCTCAATACCAACAAGACTTTCTCATGCCATACAATTTTGACTCGCAAATTACTGGCTTATACCAAAAGTTTTTATTGGGCTGTGATGCATAATCCTGAATTTTGTTATCCTACAAAGCAACAGCATTTCTTGGCTCCAATATTTAGTGTGTGCTATTGACAAGGTGCAAATCAACAGCAAATTACGCATTTTCTGTTTTTCTAAGATTATTAATCAATTTATTAGGGGATACAGAAATAAGAACTGAGTCTTAACAAACCTAGCAAATTCCAATTGTGTGTTGATCTCTTTTCAGCATAAACTCTCTTCCTTTGCAGGTCCTTATCCACTTCACAATTTTTATACAAGTTTTCTTGTCTTCCATTTGAATAGTTGCCCACACACAGATGACTGCTTCCAGGCTACTTGCATTAAACTCTGGAGAAAGCAAAGGTGTTAAATGAGATGGTGTCAACTGTTACAGAGATTGGGATAAAGATGTAGTATAATTAAAAACAAAGGAGAAAACCAGTCATGACTAGCCTGGTGAGAGTCCAGTCTATCTGCTGTGCTACATTTCCTACTTAAAAATGGCCTAGTACTACAATTCAAAGAAAAATCACCATGGCTAGAGTAGGGGGAGAGTGGACCTAGTTTCTATGCTTTTCACTAATTTGTTTTATATTTGTAAATTCTCCAGGTTCCTTATCACAGAACTCAATTGCCTGGGCAATTTTATTCATGTGTCACCTCAGTGACAGTGGTAGAAATATGTAACTATCAAAGTATGCAAAACTTCAAAGCCTGGATTCCTTAAATTATTTTTATTTCTTGAAGTACAACTTTATGTTGCTACAAAATGATTAATATCCTTGCTGATACCTTATTGGTATGAAAAGATGGATGTATAGTTCCACTATCGCAGCATCTGAAGTTATATGGACACAGAGTCATTGGAAATATTTCAAGTAATATTTTCTTTTATATTGTGAATCGAGTTTCAGTGCTGCCACGTCAAAAGGTTTGGTCTTGGTGTATCTCTGTCTAAGACTTTGGATGAAATCTTAATCACACAAAAATCAAAGAAATTCTACTAGTTAATTCATCAGAGCTAGGATGGCATTCACTGAATTTTCTCTGAGAGTACACTACATTTGACATGAAATCCCTATTTACAGTAGCTTATATAAAATATAAACATACATATGTCTAGGTTTATTTCTAGAAAATAAATTATACTGAAGGAAGAATATTGCACGATAGAATCAATCCTGATTTAGTAAAGCTAAAAGGAAGTGATAATAGTACACCTATATGAAATATCCCTGGCCTGAAGGCCATATGACATTTTCTTGATTCAAGGCTTAATATTCAAAACTTGGTCACAGTTATTCATCTGTTAAGGTTCATGAAGTTGGTCTGATTTATGACTAATTCTGGCCACTACATGGAAACTGTGGTTTCAGATGAATTATGATTATTTTTTTTCAGTCTGAGACACAGACTAAAACTCAAGGCATAAAGAATGTCTTTTGCCTTGATTTTCAATTAATTTTGAGTGAATTAAATATCTGACAAATAAGGGAACAGATCTTCCTTTTGGTACTCAAGGCACTAGTGTTCATTAAGAGTGAGTTTGACTCAACTTTTCCTCATTCTCCAAAGAACACTTTTTCTCAACTTTATAAAAGTCAGATTATCTAGACAAATGTGGATTTCAATCTGTATAAAACTTATGGGAACTTTATCATGTAAAAGCTCAGGGCTTGACATAGGCAACTTCTGTTATTCAAGACAGTAACAACATCTGAAATATTCCAGACAAGTGCATCTTCTCTCATGTTTATCTGGTCATTGAGTATTGTAATTTCTGACATCTTAATTTTCACGGAATTACTTTTTCTTACTGAAGCCAGAAATACTGTTAGAAATCCTTATTAACAGTGAAAAAATAGACACAAATTACTGATGGGACATCAACAATGTTGAAAGATGACAGATTTATTTTCTGAAAGGGGGGCAATTCTGTCATTCCTGAAGAGTTACTGAGGCATTCCAAACAAGTGCAGATAATTTTTGAAACTGAAACACTTTACTATATATATTATTTCTGATTTTTAAAATTGCCCTGGATTTTAAATACCCTCACTCACATGTCAATTGCGTTACCTTAAATTGTGTCTGCAGAAGCAGTGAACTGAAGAGACAAAATAGGAAGGATGACTGAAAAATCACAGCAAGAAATAAGATGATCCAAAAAACCATATTACTCCAAAGTGCTAGTCCAGCTGAGTTGTACCTTCTGCAGACTCAGAGCAGACTGTAACTAAAGTGCAATTGCTTTTGTAGTTCTCTCACCCTGAAAACAGTCCCAAATTATCTATACAAAGCTAGGGCAAGTTGCAGACTTGCTGGTGTCTACAGTATACAATCTCTGAGCATCCTTCTGAAGCTGTGCAATTCGCTAAAGGGTAAAGCATGTTTCAGGCTTGCCCTTCAGAACCTCAATGCATTTCCTGCTTCTGGAGGAGCAGACATGAGATCACTGGAAGGAAAACTCACTACACCACAATACTGAACCAAGACTGTTAGTGTTTTGCTAGCTCCGATGTTTCAGCTGAAATGTGGTTTATAATGCTGTAAAATTATGGGTCAGGTAAACCTCATTGCAGCTCTTGGGTATAGCTGTCCCTCTTCATTTAAGAAAGATGTAAGAAGTCATTATGCTCCCTCGCTGAAACAAGTAACTGAAATGACTTTAGTCTCTAAACCCCAAACACAATTACACATCTCTGTACAAAACAAAAGCTTGAAAAAGCCAGGTCAGAATGTGAATGAAATGGGTAGAGTGGTTTTGCTGTTTTTTAAGAAGGATACAAATAAAAGTGGCACAATGTAAGTAGACTGTGCATGTAGGACATGCATGAATATGGAGAAAGAGGAAATATGTAGAAGCTCATGTCAAATTAATGCCAAAGAACAGGTACCAAGGAGTAAACCTAGACAGATTTTGTGCTGCTGGCACAAACTGACATGGGTTGAATTTGTGAAAAATAAAAAGCTTTTTCAATATCTATGATTTCTGCTATGCTCAAAGAAAGATTTTTTTTTTTAGGGTTACTTCTTAGAAATAGGACTGCACTGATAAAAGATCAATCTCTATTAACAACTCCCCCATCTAATGGGAATAATCTACAAACCTCCAAATTTTGACCAGTCGTTGGGCACAGTAGCAAAGCTGTGTGACAGAGTGATAGATCTCAGATATAAATATACGTGTTATTATTAAAGATATAAATCTCAGCTAGAAATATACATATCATTGTTAATCGATTTACAGAATTCCCACCCCATATTTTCAGAGGTGTGCCTTCCCTTAAATTGTTTCTTAGAATCATTTACACTTTGGGAGCAGTAACTTCTACATCTAGCTAATTTCCAAATACCCCAAGGACCTGCCAAATCAAAAAGACATTCCTATACAGGAGAAAAAGATTTTAATTCCCAATTTTTATATGAAGATTTAGGTGTCCATAACCTCCCTCTGTAGCCTCCCCAACACACCTACATGCCCTCTTGAGCAAGTCTAGGAAAAAATTAGAGAGAATGTAGGCAGGCATCTTTTGATTTTGCCCCAGGTGCCTTGAAAGAGCTTAGAAAAGGAGAGAGTCTTTTGGGATAGTGGGCTGAAAGTGGCTTGGAGGAAGGAGTGAAAAAATACCCGAGTGCCTTGTTCAAGGAAATAGGATTTTTTAGTTTCTTGCAAACAAACAGAAGCATCTCAAAGAAACAGCCATACAAGAGGACTTAGCTTTACAAAAGCCATCAAGCTTTGACCCACTGTTAAACTTATCAAAGTATATTCCTGACTTATACAGACCAGGAAACAGTTAGCTCAAATTATCTTTCCCAAAGGAAACCCTAAGAGTAATCCAGATAGTGCAAGTGATTAATTTAGTCAGTGTACACTTAACTGCTGACTTCATTATTACTTTTTTCTATATCTGTAAATCAATGAAAAAATTATGTGGAATATGCAACACACTCATGAATGAAGCAAAAATATTTTAAACATCTACCTCTGAGCTTTCTAAATCTCACAGCATCAGTCAGGACTCAAAAAATGCTTAAGGTTAACATCCAAGAATGGAATGCATTTTTTTTCACTTTTCCAAATAGATGCACAGCACAGTGTAAAATGGTCACATAAGGACAGTTTAAAATAAACACACTCATACATATCATATGCAACAGCAAAAAGAGACATCTTGCAGAAGACAACAGTGATTGCTCAAGTGCTTAATACACAAAACCAGAATACTTCACATGCTGGAACTGATCAAAGGTCCAGTACTCTGGTGTACAGTTCATCAACTTTCCTATCCTTGGCCAGATGGTTAAAGACTGTAAATTAGTGCGTGTACAAAATGGTCCTTTCAGAACATCCTCCTACCTTCTGGCAGCATTAAAGTATTAAAAGTATTATTTTCTGAAACAGATTTTCTGCACAGACCTGTCACGTTTCATAGCCACTCATGAATTCAATGAAGGAAGAACAACACAGGCAATGATTTACCCTTTCTGAAGAGGAACCATCGCAGCTCCTGAATCTTCTGTGCACCACATACAGCACCCTGGGCTTTCCTCAGAGGTCTCCTATCTAATTACTCACCAAGTTCAACCTGCTTAGCTCATGAGGTCTGACAAAATCATAGCCTGATGTGGAGCAGCTGGGATTTAACTTTCATTTATAAAACTTAATTGGGAGGCTTTTTTCTTTCTTTCCATTTTTTCCACCTCTTCACTCTTAAAATCACGTAACACCCACATATGCACGTACAAACACACAAAACAAAGAGTAAAAGCAAACCACAACAGTCAGTGAAGTTACTTGCTATAGAAATAGCAGTGCTGGTATTAGCACTTCAAAGGGAAAAGCTATTTTAAAATTTAACTGCCTGGCAGATGCAGCAGATATAGGACAGGGACCAAAGAGAGGTAAGGAGGGAGGGAGAGTAGGAAGAGGAGAAAATAAATGGGGAAGGTTAGTAAAACAGATGAACCATACATTAATTAAAGGTAAAAATAGCCAAGCTGTATACTGGCACTGAAATGTTGGCAATGTGGAATCCAGTAGCAAAACTCCAACTGACTTCAGGGAAATCTGTTTTTCACTCTGTATCAATAATTTTACTCTCATATACTGCAATGTGTCAACACAAATCCTCAATGTATTTATTTCCTTTTAGCCCATTCAAGCCAATAATTTATTCTACAGTAATTCTACAAATGTTGTAAAGGCAAGAAGGAAACTAACCCTGACTACTGAGTTTTCAGTACTAGGCTGTAAAATCAGGGTAGAAACCTGTTAGTTTTTATGGCATAAATTGCTATTCACATAGATGGTATTATACAAACCATAAATAGTCATTTATCATATATTAAACTCCTGTATTTTGAAGCAACAGGTACAAAGTTTCATCCCCCTCATTCCGGGGATTTATCTACTACATTGCTGAACTCCAGAGGCCACAATGATTTCAAAGGGAGGGATTTAAAACCATTTGTATATTTGCAAGATATATGGGACAGTTAGTCAGTCTACATTGATGCATAAATGATTATTCTTGAGGCCCAAAAATATTAATGGAGAAGTGTTTTATATACAGTCAATCTGATTGCTGTGGTAACACTGAATATCTTGAGCTGGCTCATTAAATCCAGCCATGATAGAAATTTTTTCTGTTTCAGTTCTTTGACAACAGTAGTAATAACCACATACACAAGTCATTAGTCTATTACAACTCTTTAATTTTCTCTTAGATCTGTTCTGAACGGAGTTCAGGTAGCACGGTTAAAAGTTACTATCCCTGCCACTGTCATTCCAGGAGATTTTTCTGATAAAGGGCATTACAGAAAATATGAAGAAATATACCCACATCAAAATAATTTACAGGACCACCTTTGCCTTGATATCAGCAGTCCATTGTGTAAGCACTGTGTGACACCACAGGAAGCTTTGAAGGAAAGGAGATGGATCCCCTCTCAGGGCTCCTAAGAAAACTGAGGCAGATGCAAACACTTTACAGTGGGGAATCAGACTCCATGAATCAATGTAAAGTTTTCTTGGCATATGGGATCAGAAACAGGCTCATAACTCCAAATGTATGACCTTTTGGAGGAGCTCTGAACACAGGGAACAGCACAGGTTAACCAATAAACTTACAGGATCATAGTTGAAGGACTGTACTTTGCACTTGGTAAGGACTGTGAAAAGATGATGGGCACAATTGCAGGTCAGGTTTTTTTGCAGAGGATTTTATGTCTTTGTGATAGACAGAAAAATGAGAACATAGTAATCCACTAAGGAATAAGAAATTCCTTACCGATTTAGTGTGTTTGTTTTTCTGAAAGTTGCTTTAAACTCAGCTTTCTTCCTGTAGGTGCACATGAAACGTTACATGGGGATTTTATTTATCCAGATATTATGGAATGGTTCTTGTCTTCTTATCAGGATAAAAACGGACTATGGCTTCAGACAGTAAAAAATACAGAAGAGATTAATACAAAGCACTGAGTAAATCTACAGTTTTCAAGTGTGTAGTCTTACAAATCAGCCATATGAAACACTGATTTAGAGATGATTACATTAAGAATAATAGTAGAATCATACCTTTATCTTATTCAGTCCATCTTTTATGTGTTTTCTCTTACTTACTTCTCCATGTTTAGGCCATTTAAAGTTCCTTTATCTGTATGGCTGGGTTAACAGTTCTTAATTAATTTTTAAAAAATCATTGGGTTTGCTTCATGGCCTCAAATGCTGAATTCCTTGGCTTAAAAAAAGGCTTTGTAGAATACAAGTTTCAGGGGAAAAAACATTTAAAATAAAATGCTCATGGTTAAAATAAAGACATTTCTCTAAACAACCAATTATTTAATGTATAAAATCGTTTGGCCTTCATGTTCACATATGTAGCTGTAATCATTCTGGATTAAATAAATCTGAATGAGTGTAGAAAGTTATAAACATAAAATTATGAAAAAATAATAATTATAATACTTCTAAGTGAAGTACTTACACTTTTCTTAGCTCTCAAACTACTTTATAGGCTTAGTCCACTTTATGGTAGCCTAGAGATGGAATCTGCCACATCTCCTTAAATACGCTGCAGATTTCAAAGTTAGGAGTTCCCAACTCTTGAACTCCTTCTTTCCCACTCAAAACATTTTCATTTGTTTGCACATATGTCACATCTCTGTCTCCATTTGTAGAAATTAACTGAGACTTTTTCATTGAAACTGTTGGACTCTGGAAATACACACATTTTATATTGAGGAAATGACAGAAATTTAAAAATGTGGCCCTTGACTTCATTTGGGTTATGATATTTTGTCTCTTTGCAATACTTTTTATGTAGTTATTGGTGATTCAGTCAGATTTTTTTCTTGATAAGTATATACAGTAATGGGTTCATTTCAACACTTCACAGCACTATGGAATATTTTAACTGAACAGAATCCACCTCTCTTGACCTCTAAACCACCAAAGAAGTTTACTCAGTGATGATTTTAGTCTTTAAAAGTACAGGTTAACTTTAAAAGAACAAGTTACTATACCTGTCAAAGAAAAATAAAACACTTGAAATGAGAAAATAATGGTATCTGTATTCTTCTGATGCTAATTATATGCTTCTTTGTTGTTGATTCTACTCTCAAATAATAAACATAATCCTCTATAGAGCAACCTGGCCTTCAGTTTGGGATACATAACTCATGTCACAGTCTATTCTTTCACTGCTGTGCCTGTAACAGTGGAGACCTGCTTAATTAGACCCCCCTCCAAAAACTACAAAGAATAATTGAATTTCCAGGTTTTTAGGTACCACATAGTGTTCTGAACACAAAACTAAAGGCATAGGAGCAAATAAACCCTCCACTAATAATATTTCATAGGCAAAGGCTACCATACAGGTTAACACAGAAAATAATGGATCTCTTTGCCTCAGATTTTTTTTGCAGACAGACTTAATTGCTTATTAACTCTACAGGTAGAGATAATTACAATGATTTAAACATATGCCTTCAATTTTGACATGTCCAACCTATGCAAAATTGAGGCCTAATTTTTCAGAGTGATTTGTGCTTCAAAACCCAGCTGATTCTGAAGTGGTAACTCTAGCTACTCACCCCTAAAAATAATATTGTTATACTAAATATAAATATATAATAAATACATCAACTAATTGTCAGGATAATATACTAAGGTATTTTAATTATATTAAGCACACTTAAAACCCATAAACATAAGTAGTAAAGTTTTAATTTTATTTTGCTTTTTGGATTGTTTTTGTTTCTTTTTTTCTCTGGGTTCTTGAGAGTTTTGGATTTGCAAGGTTGTCCTACTAACCAGGGGACCCTATAAGAAAAATCTCCAACAAAAGAAGTAGAAATCTGCTGATTGGAACTAACTAAAAGATTGAGTCCAGGCCTACGGAATGCCACACTAAATCAGAGGATATTAAGAGAGGGTATATCAACACCATGTTTTACCAACAGAGGCAGCGTCGGTCTCCTATGTTTTGAGTGGAATAGAAGAAAGCATCTTCCAAACAGGAGCTGTGGACTGCTGTGGTGCAGGGAGGCTGTTGGAGCTGTGCTCAGTGCTGTACTACTGAAGCTCTATAGCTAATGGATGGCTCATGTTTGGCTCATGTTTCTTCAGAGAAAGGGCAGGCAAAAATCACGTTTGGCTTTAAAGGCTCACACTCTTTTACCTAAAGTGGAAGACGAACTTACCTCAGAATTTTTGCTGAATATAAATAATAAAAGCTTTTTTTTCTCATTATTTTTTTTAAATATTATGTACATTTAGCTCAAGTTATTCACAGAAGTTTATTTCATGACATATGCAAAATCATGATCTAAAGCAACACTCAGATACTTAAAATAGAAAATTTTTGAAAGTAGATTCCTCCTCTACTCCAAAATTAGCCAAGTTAGTGAAGGATAAACTCATTATTTCCCTTTGAGATGATATATATTTTATGATGCCAAGCACATATGCCCCTGGGTTGACAATGAGTAGTAATATGACATTTTCAGGAATATAATAGCAGTCAGACTATTACCAAGATGCATTGAATACAATGGGCAATTATGGTAATTATGTAGATAATCACAGAAAACAAGGTGTACTGAAGAGGCATTGTTTATTTCATTTATGTATGTAGAATCTGAACAATTTAGAAGAAATCTTTTGTCTATTTAGAAAATGTGGAAACATTCTATCACTGGGATTCTCAATGCATGTTTCAGAACAGTATTTCAAAAGTGTTTGAACATGAAGGAAAAAGGGAAGTACTTCCAAATATCTGCACACCACATTTTATAAACAAGTGTCTCTAAATTTTGTTTCTTCATAAGTGCAACATCTTTCAATAGGATAGAATATGATGTATGGGACTGCAGTTCACATAATAAAACAAAAGGAAGCAAGAATAAAGATGCTGGAATAAAGCATCTAAACTAAATACACAAGGCCACTGAAGTCATGACAAAAATTGCTTGTACATGAAAGCACCAAGGCTACTTCTAGACCAAGGGGCCTATCAATAACTAGTTAAGCTTTTGAGTTTCCACATGCATTTGTATTCCATATATTTTTCATAGCATTTTTGCTTTTTAAATTTTTCATAACCTTGAAATAACTCCTTCTTGCGCATATTCGATGTGAAAGAAAACCTCTAATAGAATAGTTGACATAAACCGGTAAGCCCCTTTTAGGTATTTTTTGACTTTGCAGTGTCTAGAAGTTGCAAAGTACAAATTAAGTACACTTAGAAGAGAAGGGAGTACATCTTAAAGCAATAATTAACAGTCCTAAAATTTAGGGAGAAGAAGGAGAGACTTTTAACTTATTTATTTCTATTTCTGTGGTTCAGCTAACTAAAGAATTCAAGTTCCAAGGCTGAAGACTTTTTCTGTTGTTTGGGTTTTCTGGTATTTTTGTTTGGTTGGGTATTTTAAGACTCCTGGAGTCTCTGGGAGAGATCTGCACAAAGAAACCTTGCTCAATTCTCAAGGACAGCTTTAAGAAGTCAAAGTTCTCAAATACTGGCGATACTATTCTATGTCCAATAAACAGGAGAAAACTCTGTTTGGGAGACAAGTTCCTCTTTTTGATGGTCTAACCCTGTGGCAAGACCTCATTGTCAGCTACCTTCTCTGTAGCAGGTGGTGTCAGGAAGCACATTCTCTGCCTTCCCTTTTTTCACCTGGCTTGAGTATCTTATTAAAACTAGTTATTACAGCTAGGTGGTCAGGGTAGCACCTTGGGACTGATGTTGATGAAGGAAGTGAGATAAAAGTTCATGAGGAAGGCCTAGAACATTCCAAATCCCTTTTATGATATATCATATCAAAGTTCTGTTCATATGATGCTTCAGGAATTTCTCACAAAGCACTCAACCTCAGCAGGTTTTGAGGTACCATCGGATACTGTCCTGGCACAAAAATCTAGAGTAAAATAGAACTTTTGCAGCAATTATTTTCTGCTTTCTAGAAACAGCACGTCAGAAAGAGTCCCAAGAGTGAGCTCATGATTGTGTGGCCTTTTTTTGTTGAAGTCAGTCTCAACATTTTAAAGTTTTTAATAAGCGTTTTAGCATAGGTTGCTAGCATCGGAGCTGCTCATTATGAGCTAATTGTTTCAAAGAGTTGCTGAAAGTGCTTAAATGTTAAATATATGCTACTGTAAGCAAATATTCACAAGTCTTTCAAAACAGATGTTTGAAAAATGGTAGGCTTCCTGCTCATGGTAGTAGTACACAAAGGACATGAAGAAGTGGGATTTAATAATAAATATGCTCGCAGCTACATGGATGCTAATCCACAGTGGGGGTTTCCTTAAATTTTCAATTAAATGTATAAGACAGCAGTTACCCAAATACTTTTTGTAAGCAAGTTTACTGCAAACACCAGTAATTCCTGGCTTTCCTCTGTTCTACCATTCACCTCTCTCCACTGCTTTCCTGCCCAGCCTGTCTGTGCATGGCCCTCCCAGTCCTGACAGCCACTCACAGCCCTTGTTTTCTTCTGTCAGCTGAGGCTCTGCCTACTCTCAGTTCTTGTGCACACAACCTTTGTCTGCCTTCTTTCCTTCCTTCCTTCCTCCCTCCCTCCCTCCCTTTATTTCTTTCCATCTTTCTTTCTTTGATAATAATTTTAGTGTCAAGATGTCTTAAACTCTACAACACAGAGTGGCAAGGTTGGACAGGAAAGTGCTAAGGGTGCCATTCATTACAAACTACAGAAGTACTAAAGCTGCCAAAACACACATGGCACATTCTGCAAAACACATGGTAAAAGTTCCATTGTCCTCTCTTTTGCCTTTTCTTCTTGTTTGTCCTCATATGTCCCCAGATCAATCGCATTCTGTTGACTGATTAAAAATAAAACAAACAAGCCCCCCCAAAAAACCCAAAAACCAAACCAAACAAACAAACAAAACCCCAAAACCAACCAAACAAACAAACAAAAAGTTTTTTATTCAGCAATCTAATATTTGAATATCATATGATTTTATGGTATTTTATGGTTTTATTTATGGTGAACACATTTACTGATATTGAACCATGTAGCACATCATAGTACTTGGTGGTCACTAAAGCATCTGGGGGAGAGATCTCTGCACTACTGAGCTCAAAAAACTGCTACATGAGTGTCACATTTTATTCATTAAACAGAGGGAATTTCTGATCTTAAAGAACTGAAACCCAGATTGAAACAGAACTAATTGTTGTACTTCAGATCTATGACTAACTCATGTTATAAAGTTCAAATAAAATACATTACTAAATAAACACATCATTACAGCATTATACTTATCCTGTAGTTATTTTTCTACTTGCTGAACCTGGAGTCGTTTGGTTGGTTGGTTAGTTTGCTTAGGCTTGTTTTGATTCTTTTGTTTGTTTGCATTTGTGGATTTTGTTATTGTTTGTTTGGAGGGGGTTGTTTTGATTTCATTTTTTTTTACAGGTAATTTCTTGTTTCTTCTTTCTATCCCCTCAGAAAGTTTCTCAGCCTTTTATGTTGAATTGGAGGTAAGATTATCCTTCTGATTTTGTTCCAAGAGTGAATTGAAAGGGCAGCTCTGCACAGATAAGCAAGAACTGACCTCCAGTCTCCCTCAGCTATGTTTCTCTGTATTTCTACATTTTAATCAAAATCACTCATTTACTCTCAGCTCCTATAGCTTTTGATGTACTCAGAGCTTTTTAGCTTGTCTTCACAAATTCTTCATGAATCTCTACTTCTGTTCACCAGTGTGCCACTATCATTTTTCTATTATTATATCCCTTCTCATAGGGAACCATTCACAAACGATGTCAGAAGCTCGAAACCGGAAAGGGAATTTGCTGAATCAGCAAGTGCCTTGAAAAATACTATTGAAAAAGACTTTGGTGCTAGGGCAACAAAGGAGAAAAGAGTTTATTCCTTACCAGAACGTCCAAATTATACTCCTTTGATTCCTTTCAATATGAGGATATTCACACACTGGTATTCTCTGTTTAACACATATTAAAGTACACCTTGATTAAATATGCCTTTATTTAACTCTTCCTGGTATCTTTATAAGCTGGAATTGAACTGTTACAACTTAATCCTATATTTGATTATTTGTCTGCTGTAAGCTGCAGAAAATATGAGTCATCTTTTGCAGGCAGAACTTCACTATGGCATAGGGACTCCTTTCTTTTCTTAAATTTGAAAATACCAGTCTTCAAAGCAGAGTTTGAATAGCAGAGATGAATCAGAAACGCCAGTCATTTTCTCCCTATGGGCCCAATTCCATTAGGAAATAGGCCAAGATTTCTGTGTCTGCAGAGCTGAAGCCTTAAAACTTTTTATCGTTTTATAGAAACACCAATGAAAAGAACAGAGACACCGCTCAAGAAAATATCTCTAATCATTGCTTGCTTCATCAACCTGATCTGCCACAAGAGGGCAGAGGCCTATGTCACTCAGCTTCATCTACTGTCACATGAGAATGTCAGGGATCTTTAATGGGAAAATTTATCATGTTTAAATACCAGGGTGAAAAATGAAATCCCATTAACTATTTTTAAATGGCTTTAGGCCAAAAAGCCAAATGCAGTAACAGAACTCTGTCATCTCTCTTACAATGACTAAAGTTGCCATAGCTTGTTTGTAAGGCATTAATTGCTGTGCATTAATTAATTATGCAAAATGCAAAAAAAATATTACTCATACACATACATGTATAGAAAAATACATGTATGGAGCAAGACTTTGCTAGTTTGAAAAATGTGTCAAGCCAAGATACTGAAACCTTTACATAATTGCTCATTGTAATAAATGGGTAGGTTTTGAAGTGGGAAGGTGTTAGAAATCCAAAACTATTATACTAGTCTTAGAATAGTTTAAACCCTCTGTATTTGTTGAGCAAAAATGAGTGAATCTGCTACTAAGGGCATAAATAGGCCTTCTTTCAGGAGAGACAGTGAAAGAAACAATGGACACATGGTGCTCTGACCTGCCATCATCACAGCACACTGCTGGCTTGGTGCTGAATGGGTAGCAGAGAAACTCAAATCAATAATGTGTTATGTTCTGCACTGGTACAATGGTTTTGATGGAAAAATGGGGAAATGAAAAAATCCAGCTCACTGTTATCACACTGGGGTAATTTACATTGCATACACTGATTTCCATTGCCTTAAAATGTCTTATAAATTGAAGTTGATGGAACTACGACTTAATGATTTGTGGACTTAGATTCTGACAAATCCCACCACTGTTTTCTACTGCTCATAATTGCTTATAATTATATTCATACTTTTAAAAAGTTTCCATCATTTATCAGATGATTCAACTACCGAAATGAAACTTTCAGTACCACTCATTGATGCATTTGTCATTAACAGACACTGTCTAAAAAGCACAGGAATTTCTTTTTCTTCTTGCCAATATTGCAGCTGCAAAGCAAGAGCAGTTCTTGCCCATCAGTTTTTTTTCCTGAGCACCAGCTTAGTAAAAGACTACATTACAGAAGCAAGAGAAGAAAAGATAATTCTCTTTTCAATTTTGTTAAAGCGTATTTTAACAAAATGCAGGCTTCTGTATAGTGAGACTGCTACCGTGCTCTTTGTTCAGTGCTGTCTTAAAAATACTGTTAGACACAATTGGTGGGAGGATACAGCAAAAATCCCTGCATATTTTCAAGCTCACAAAACTGATGGTGATGACTGTAATTATCAAGGACAGCATGAAGCGGGTAGTTACAAAATTCTGATAACCTGGCTCTGTCAAAAATGAAAACTTATCTACTACAGGGGTGAAAAAACTCAGCAGCCTTTTCCCCACCTTCAAGAAGGGAGAGGGGAGGGGAGGGGAGGGGAGGAAGGTCACCAGTCCGATCTCCAGTGTTGATACAGCCAATAGGATGTCCAGGGTCCTGGGGCATGCACCCAGGCTTTGTGGGGCTACCATTTTATAGATAAGTTTTCTCTGCCCTGGAGATAAGTTGCTTGCTTT
>WEKY01038016.1:0-16028 GCA_013390045.1 Picathartes gymnocephalus | reverse complement strand
CAGAGGAGAGGAGAGGAGAGGAGAGGAGAGGAGAGCAGAGGAGAGGAGAGGAGAGGAGAGGAGAGGAGAGGAGAGGAGAGGAGAGGAGAGCAGAGGAGAGAAGAGAAGAGAAGAGAAGAGAAGAGAAGAGAAGAGAAGAGAAGAGAAGAGAAGAGAAGAGAAGAGAAGAGAAGAGAAGAGAAGAGAAGAGAAGAGAAGAGAAGAGAAGAAACAACCCCAAAAAACCAACCACTGCAGAAAAAGCCCACGATTCTTCTCTAGGTAAAGAGATTTCATATTCCAGAATCTGAAATATATCCATTTTAAAAGATTTTATGTTGCAGAAAGTACTCCCCATTAAAACTGCTGGGGACTTAAAATAAAAAAAAAAAGGGAATTTGTGTTTTTATGATTGGAAAACAATATACAGTCTGTTATCTGGGAATCCAGATAACCCATAGTCCCTGGATCTGCAATTTCCCATGGGCTACCACAGAGACACTGAGGTGAGGTGAATCGTTGGGAAACTACACAGGATTTTAGCAGAAACTTGTCTGGTTTCATTAAAAAACTGAACACAATTAGTACCTTTCCACTTTTTCCTTATAATACTGTCTGATGGAAATGTTCTGTCAGCATTTTTCCAGCCAGGCCCAATGTCTGTTATAGATGAACTTGTGACAGCACTAACACCACTAATGCAGCAGGGACAAAAATCAAAGAACTTATTCTGGCTTATTCTTCTAATTTTAGACCAAGCCTTGGACAACTGGTACTACCATATCAGTTGTGATTATCAAGTTCATCTGTCTTCCATCCCCTGCAAGAATACTAGTATATAAAAATTCTTTTCTTCTTCTTCTTTTTTCTTTTTTTTTTTTGAACAACAAAGGTAGCAATAGACAGTGAGAAAACAATTTCCTGAAAATCAAGTAATCAAGTGTATTAACTTAGGATGAAAGAAAGGGGCAAAATATTTCCAGTTTAGGAGGCTGATTCTACTAGGTTGATCCAAGGAGTCACAAGATGATCCAGGAAAATTAGGTACCCATGTTCCCCTCAGAAGAAAATAAAGACAGGAAAAAAACCTCAGTAGACTAGCGGACAGAAAACCATTCTGTGAGGGGGGGATAGGGGTGAAGGTATCCAGTTCCAGCCCATAAACCGCTGTGAACATTGCAATGAACTAAAAATGCCACCACATGTACCAGTGACAGTGTAGCATATGTTACACTGTGATGCACATGCATCCTCTGCAGCCTGGGATAATTATCTGAAGACAGGCACTTAATTAGTTGGGACTCCTTCTGAAGATTAGCTGGCTGATGATACCTGCCTTTTTCAAAACAACTCATAAATTAGGGTAATCTATTCAAAAGCATAAAAACTGTGGGTTTGTTCTCCTTAGCCACTGCAAATTCAAGTCCATGCCTCCCACTTCCCAAGCAAACATCCGTGGAACCGGAGGGTGGGAAAAGCTGATTAAAGCAGTAACAAAAATCAGGCCCAGTATACCTTAGTTTTGTTAAAATACATCAGGAAGTCTATTTGCATACTTTCCAAAAATAAAACTGTACAACAGACACCTTAAGTTCTTCAGTCAGTCTTTTTCCCCTGTCAGGAGATGGCACATTGTGCTGAGTTAAAATCAATAGTAAATTCCCACAGATTTCAACTGAGACAGGTTATCACTGCAAAACAGTAATACCAAAGACAAAGAAATGATATGTTTTCCTTTTATAATTGGATTAATCTGTACTTTTTACTACTTTTAAATGTCATTTCTATATCCAGAAGGTCAGCTATCATTCTCATACCCTTTAGAATAAGACAGCTGTGAAGGGGACTGATTAAAAAAAGCTGTCATTTTAATGAAGTTTCCATTCTCAATTGGTTTTCTTAAAGAAACTTGCACATGCATAAAACCTTAGAGCCAGGCCTGACTCATAGCCATTAGTTCTGCCACGTATAAAAGACATCCATAATCCTTCACAACAGTGTATAAGACACATTTCTGCTGAATAAACTTTGCCAGTGTGATTAATCTTTTTGCTACTTAATATGCCTTTATATTAGACATTTACTTCTCACACTATTCTCTTTGGAATTTCTAATTTCTTTGGACCATTTTCAGAAATTGAAATTGGAATATTCTTCCCCAAATATTTAGTACCAGTGAAGTTGCAAACACAGAGAAGGATCTGAAAGGATTCACCTAATGCAAATGTAAGACACTACCACTACCACAGCAACTAGATCATTACAGTGAATCATGAAAGAAAGATTAAATTGTTATAAAGCAGTGATTTAAATGAGAGTCAAGTCCAATTCACAAAAGGAGCTTGGCCTTGTTGGGAAAGGAGAAGAATGTGATTAGTAAAGGGATATCTGTGATTAGCCTACATCCACATTTTCAAAAATTTATGCAACATTGCCAATAATTGGTTTGGAAAGAAAATCTCAAGTCATTTGGTGAAAGACACTAAGAAAGTTATTACCCTTTCACAGGCAATACAGGACTGGTGAGAAGCAGAGTGTGACCGATCCTCCTCGGTTCCAATGCAAAGGGATATAGGTTCACTGGAACGTAAGCAAAGACATGGGAAACACAGACTTCACTGGTGAATCTCAGCTGAGCCACCAATAATTCCTAGCAAAGGAAGTGAGAAGTAGTAAAATTGCAACACTTTTTTCATTCTCATTCACAAAGGAATACCCTAAACTCATATTTAAAAAAAAGGACCTGAAGATGCCTGTATCACACAGTGAAAAACCATGGAAAGATGTCTGAAATAGCTCTTAACAGGCCGTTTTACTGGAAGCTGTGTGTTCCTGCAGTGGCCTGGTGGCTACAGACATATGTTTGCATTGATCTTCCCCAGCACTAGACTCTGAAATCCCACAGGTAACCTGGGTCTGCAGTAGCTGTGATCTTCCTTTTGCAGGGGGGTCTACACTTGGCCAATATGAGCTAAAGACTGGCCAGAACTGACTGAGGCTAGAAATGTCAGAGAACTCTCTTATAGACTACTGCTGGATAGCTCTCCCCATTTGCTGCTTCTTCTGCAGTCCTGGACTACAATACAGAAATCTTCTCCTTTAAGATACAACCCAAAACCCAAAAATGTGCCTACACCAATTACACCTTGTGTAAGTGTTCCATGGAGTTTGCACCACGTAGGTGATATTCCTTCAGTCTTACAACTATCTGATTCCAAACTGATATCAAAGATGTACAATTATCAGATTCTGCTGTGAGAAAACCTATCATGTCATGACGGTCTCACTAAAATTAACTACAGCAGTATTACAATTTAACTAATTTGAAAATATGTAGCTTAAGTAGGTTTGAGAAGTCAAATCTGAAACATATAAATGTAAACATTTTCAAGTAATAAATTGAATTCATAAAGTGTCTAATATTATCCAATACAGAGATTCTCTTTAAGGGAAGTGATGATTTTATACAGTGTTTGCTATTTCACAGTAAACTGAACCGGTTGAAATAATTTAATTTTGAGAAGTTCCTTTCAAAGCTGCTAGGTCTGCACACTTACAAGTTCTGACCTGATATAATTGTCATCCTCTCTTATCATGCTTTTAGTTGCATTACTTTTATACTTCTCTGTTGGATGAATTTAAAAAATTATTTTCAGAGTT
The DNA here is from genome assembly GCA_013390045.1 of Picathartes gymnocephalus. Taxonomy (NCBI): domain Eukaryota; kingdom Metazoa; phylum Chordata; class Aves; order Passeriformes; family Picathartidae; genus Picathartes; species Picathartes gymnocephalus. The sequence goes on along the minus strand of WEKY01038016.1, from coordinate 12,389 downwards.
GTTATCTTAATTCTTCCATAGCTTCAAAACAAAAATATTTCAACTGATACACAGATTTCAATATTTGCTCATGTGTGAGGCACTATAAAAACTCTATGTTAATTAGCACAGCTCATACATTTCACCTAGGACATTGTTTTTTCCATTTGTGGAAGCATATCCTCAAGTGAAAAATACTTAATCGCAAAATAAAATTAAAGCAAAATAAACTATCTTCATCTGTATTGTTTCATGTAGTAGCATAAAAACCTATACAACTAGAACAATAATGGAGAAATGTTTTTAATATTTTTCAGACTTGATCTGACCTGACTTGTTTCAGTTTCAAAGGAAAGGCAAAAGAATTTAGTTTTTGCAGACAGAATTATTTCATTTCAAAAGATACAGTGAGCAATAACACAAGCACAAGGTATTAATGACGAGCAAACCAAGAATTTTAGAGAGCACTGAGAGTATTCCAAGTAATTTTCCCTTTTAATAATTTTTACAACTAAGAATTAACTGGAAATGTAATTTGATCATTATTTTTCAAACTTACATGAACAAAGGTTCTTGCTTGAGAATAATAAGTCATTGATGCTCAGACTACTACCCTTCTAAACCATCTGATGAAGGGAGCAAATTGAGATTGCAATAGAACTCCAGTTGTAAATCTTTAATTTACAAGACTTTGTCTTGGAAACGTGGGAAATGCTCACCCATTACAGCTCTGGGTTTTGGACATTAGGAATCTGTGCTACAATACTTTCAACAAATTTTTTTAGAGTCGATCATAGTGCTACAGACCAACAGTGAAAAGGATTTTACCAAGACCCAAAAATAGTTGGGAGATCCTGTGAAACATTAAAAGATGATAACTATATGGCAAATGTCACAAAGAGACATTAAAAGCAAGACACAAGAGATTTTACCCATCACTGAATTAATTAAAAAACCCTACAAACCCAATGAATCATTACACAAACGTCCATGCAGTACAGTTCAGAGGGTTATGTTTCAGCAGCCTGTGTACTTGTCCCCCCCATTATAAATCCCCTTGTAAGGATATGACCTTCATTCAAGGTTACTATGCTCATATTCCTAATGACATAAATTCACATTTCCATTCACACTGAGCTTTTAGCTTACCACCTGTCATTTCAAGCAAAGACACAAATTTGGTTATATTGCTTGAACTTTGACATTAGTTGAAGCCACAGTATCCCTGATATTACAAATAAAGATATACCAGAGGGATTTTATCAAAACAAAATTCACCATGAAAGAATAAACTGGGACCAAATCTATATTCTCCTGCAAGATTACCTCTGTATACAGTGTAATACATCATCAAAAGACAAGTTTAAATATTTCACAGGGCATCTCTGAATGCCTGACAATAGAGATTTAGGCCCAGTGAACTGTGTTACTGCATTTAGAATATACTTAAGATACAGACAGTAGCCTGTGTTTTAAGAACAGCATAATCACAATTGTGTGCTGAGGCTGAAGACAGTATATTATACTGCTGCTTTCTTCCTGTAATAGAAATTATATTTAAGGGACTTCTGTCACCCATGATTACTGATTCAGAACAAGCACAGATATATAATGAGCCTTACATTCTGCTGTGTGACTCATCCAAAATTCCTCAGTCACCTATACATTGCCAGGAAGGAAGCTTTCAACTGACCATCAGAAATCCCAGTGTGGGATGCTTCTCTACAGAATGAAAATACAATTGAATAGAAATGGTAAGAACAGAGAAAACCCACCACCACCACAACAAAATCCAAAACACGACAGGGCATTGTATTTTAGAGGAGAAAGTGATGGGAAAACAAAAGCTAGTTAGATTATTACCTTACACCTGGACTTTCAGCACATCCTCCTAACTGTGACTTCTGCTATATTGTTATATACATTATAGGATCTGTAATATCCTGACAACTCAATCTTTATTTAAAATTCTCTATGCCTCTTGTTGTAAGAACTGTAGCAATTTTTTTGAATAAAGTTCAGTTCTCTTACAGAAAACAAAAGTTACTGATTTATCCCAACTACTTTGACAGTAATTTGTCAGCCCAGTCTTACAATTCCAAGTCCGAAGACCTGCTGCAGAAGCCCAGCAAGGATTTGGGGCAGGGACCCTAGGTCTGTCCTAGACTCCAAATAGGAAAAGACATCAGTCATCCATTCTTCTGACCTTCTACTACACCAGCCTCTACCACAAAGTTGCTTCATAATTTATTCCTAATCTCACCACAGGCTGGGGAATGCCAGAAGTGTTTTATCTAAACACCTCTTGGCAAAACTTTGGTCAGTCAAGGGTATGGCCTTAGCCAGAACAGTGAAACAGGTACAGAATCAATTCTCTTCATATTTCTTCTAGGAATACTTCGGGGAATGATCAGAAAACTGATAATTCAGGAGATTCCCCCAATGGGAGATAGAAATGCACATGGTTAGTCCTGTAACTTCCCTATTACCTGTAGCCCTCTCTTTTGGAGCACTGAGTGTCTTCATCATCTCAACTTCCTATTTCATCTTCTTTGATTTAGTTAAAAGTGGTGAGGGAAGAATCCCAAGTGAACTCTACTGTCTCCCTCCAACATTGTTTTTCTCCTTTCACAGAATAAACACAGAGTTCCAGCAAATAAAGTGGAATTTTTTTATCGTTTTGCTCTCAAAAATGCTTCCCAAGGAAAGTGTAAGACTAAAAAATATAGTTCGGACTAAAGATAACATTCATAAAAAATCTAAACCCAGCTCTATATAAAATATTAAGACACATTCCTTTTACCACTCATATAACGATCATCACTGTTTAAATTCAAAAAGCTTAGCAGCATTTGTAAGATGAGATTTAATTCTCAAAATAATGATGAATTGTCATGATTGTAAATGGATACAATAGTCAATGTTGAGATAAGAGTGCTCGTCTCTGCATTTCTCCACTTTAACCTAAGCATTTACAACCACAAATTCTATTTTTTCCCTCATCTTTTTTAGGCTTCTTCTATAATTATAGCTGTATAGACAAAAGTAACCTTTCAATGTGAAACCATTTTTACAGCAGTTACAGGATGGAATTCATTAGAAACATGGGCTCATGTTAGAAAATACAAACAAATTTATTTGCATTTTCCTTATGGAAAAGCAAGTGTTCTATCTATTTCTATAACAGAGTTCTTGGCATTTTCTCAGTTATGTCAGATACCTAATTGCAATTCCTACCTTTGAAACTCTTCCTCTAAATCCTTAAGTAATCTGCCTAGAGACCAGGTATCACATGTAAATAGGTGGAGGAAATAATTTAGTTATCATCTCTGCATCTCTGTGTGAAAAACAAAGCACACTGACTTCTCTGGAGAAAGAAAGAAACTAAGGATGTTGGAATTAAATTCAGCTTAGTTTACAAAATTATAGCACACTTCATGAAATATAAACAGATCTACCAAACGTTTAAATCCTAGTATTTTATTACAAATATTGATATTTGGCTGCTTTAACTAAACAGGCAATAATAATTTACAAAAACTTGAATCTCATTCCATGTAGTTTTCAAACATAAATATGAACCTAGATGAAAGAAGAGTAATTACCTAAACAGACACTTTTTGAGGTTGTGTGCAGCAGTTATCCTTCTCCAAATGCACATCGAAATCCAAACCTGTCTGAATCAAACAGACAAAAAGTCACAACTCTCTTACCTCATGGAGTCACGTGAAACACCACATGGTTCCCTCATGTCCTTTCTCCAAACTCGGAAGGAAAGAGCAAAGGGAAAAGGTTCAGCATACAGAAGTGCTCCTCAGAACAGAATGACAGAATATTTTGCTCTGTATAACTTTGAACTGCTGCTAAGAAATAGAAGAGAAGCATTCTCCTAATGAAACTCCTAATGAAGTTACTTCCTTCCAGCTTCAACACTTTAGATATTTGCCTAATGCTGGGGGAAAATTACACTGATTTCAATGCTTTATCAGACATAAATAATTCAGAATCTGAAACACAGTACCACTTAATTACCTAAATACTGTCCCCTTTATACCTGTGTCCAGGGCCAAACTAATGGAAAAACATAAGCATGACTGTTGTTTTATTAACAATTTAAATTTTAAAATTTTTTATTTCTCCAAGTTGATTTATTATTGTAGACTAGAGCTCTTTATCCTTGATATATCATTAAGGAATCTTGGGACTGATTTTAAATTTCTTCTAGCTATATCAATTGTCCATATGTATGTTTGATTGATAATACAAAGAAAAAAACCATTGAAAGTTGGCATATCAGGTCAGACATTATGTAGGTTTAAAAAGGTATCAGTCAGTGATTATTTATTAGACATTTCTTGTTTACTCCTACTACTACTGAACAATGGAAATGCAGACCATTTTTTCTCACATTTCATAAAACACTATATACATGCACAGGAGATACATTCATCCATCTATCTAACTATTTAACACAAAGAAAATTTCAGTAATGAAATAACCCATATTATATGTATCGTGTGATCCAGCCCCAAAATTCCTCTTTGGAAGGGGACAAGGGAGGCTTGGTTTCTTTGTTTCCTGTTGCTGTGAGGTCTAACACACAGTGCTGTGGATGGCAGAGAATGCTGCAGGGTGCTTCATTCCTTATGATGCTTATGCTTATTCATAATTGTCAAGGCTGCCTAAAACTCATCACAGGCTTAGCATAAGAACTTCTTCATCTATTTGTATGAATCTAAATAATGTATAGCTCTCAAAAGTCTGTGCCTTTGCACTATCCCAAGAATTTCTCCCTGCTGTCTTTTATGAAATGTGAATTCTTGTAAGCATAACTGAGGATTATTTTGCCTATGTGCACTTGTTTGCATTCTGCAGCAGTCTGTCAATTTAATTTATTTCTGAAGATGTCTCCATTTAAGAGAACATGGGATATTATAAAGAGTATTATTTACACAATGTCTCCATGGCTTATTTTGGCCTATATCCTCTGTGGTAAGTTGAGAATCTATGAGGAACATTAAAGAGAATGGAATAAGAAGATAGTGCCTCTGATTTTGCCTATATATATGTAATTTCCTATGGTGGAGCTATTGAAAATAGGTTAGTCCAGAGCTTCTTATGCCTCTACAAAAATGCAGGAAAACTAAGGACATGTTATTTTCCTGAAAAAAACCGTGTTAAAATTATAAAAGAGATCTTGACAACTTCCTGTGCGGTGCTCAGAGAAGAAAAGTCCTGTTGCAAAGCATAATTGATAACAGCCCAGAAGAGAATAATTAAAGAGTGTGTCTGTTTACTTTAAAAAAAATTCCTCACAAAAATTCAAATTCACACAGTCTGTTGTTTTGAAGTTGGGTATTTCATAACGATTGCCTTTCTTTTGGGGGCATATGCCCATGAGTATCTCCTAAGAGTTCTGCAGTAAGGCCTAGAGCAATAAATGAAAAGAAAAATCAGTGTAGGAAGAGACTGCAACTAATAAATATTTGATAAGATACACAAATTCACACAGTTTGATAATGCCTTGAGGAATTTGCCATAATCCTGCAAAGTAAACGTGTGGTATTATGTTCCTTAAGAAACAGCAAGCCAATAAAGAGCTATTAATTTTCTCAATCAATTTTTTTTTCCAGAAGTACATACATCTGAAATACTATAGGTTTATATTTGTGTGAATAAAAATGAAAACAATAAAATATGAAGAGAGGTGCCCCTGAAGCACAGAAGCTGTAGAGTCATTCTCACTTTTCTGCAGAATGATACAATTTTAATATGGGAATTAAAGGTCTTTCTAACAATTAAATTACTTTGGAAAAAAGAAGTCAGTCCTAAAGTAAAAAATATCTGGAACAGAAACACCTCTGGACACTTATTGTGGCTATTTAAATGCCAAATGCTTCTTCAACAAAACACATTTGGGTAGGTTTTACATTTATCTCAGGACTAGCTGCAAGAGTAACATCACAGAATTGGACTGTATGGCACAAATGATGGTTTTCATAGTTACTTTCACAACGCTAAGATACTCCTGTAGTGACAGAATCTTCGTACAGTTTCTGTTACTGTGGGTCAGGTAGTGCCTCTGCACATCTCCCCGTGCTGCAAGGCAGAGACCACACTGAAATGTGTGGGCCTGCTAAAGAGGCAGAACTGCTCCTGACCCCTCTTAGAGAAAGAACAGCTCCGTGCTTGTGATACAGACACATCACTGCAGTGCTGCCCACAGAGGGTGAAAAATGGGCCAGCTCTTAGGCAGCAGGGTGAGCTTAAAGAAAGGATTTTCCATTATTGTTTCATTGGAAATGGAAGGAAAAGACTTCAATTGTTCTCAGGATGGGTTAGAACTTCAGTCTTCTCACTACCTATCGAATACAGCAACTGTGAGAATCTAGGTAGTCTTGATATTTAAGTATGCCTTTGAAGATGTTCAGCAGTCACACATACAGGGATATTTATTAACCATATTATGTCACCCTTTACCCTTGCAGTTATTCCTTTAGGAGGGCCTTTAAAGAGGAAAAATCTTTCTTTTTCGTCACTTTAAAATGAAATCATGAACTGAAATGCATTTCGGTCTGAATAAATTAATCTGAAACCAAGCATGAACAGTAGATAAAAAACATTCATCATCTTCACATTTCTGCACAGTACACTTTCCTGCCTATGAACTCTGTATAGTTCATGTCTGCAGGAAGCAACGTGGAAAATGTTCTGCTTCTGCAAAACTAAAAATGCTGTACATAGATATCTTTTTACAAATCAGATACCATTGGGAAATCCTAAACGCTGTTAGGAAGAACTGACTATATGAACTGGTGTATGTACTAGACCGTTGTCATACATTTCAAATTAAAGTTTGTGCTAGTGAATTACATAATATTTTTTAGGAAAAAGAATAAGTAACATTTTCTCCACACTGTCTTAGTCACTGAAGCTGTCAGGAAGAGCATTGTAGTCTGTTTATTTATAGTCTATGTATTTACAGGAATGCATTGAGTCCCACAACGCAGGTTTTTTCTCCAAATTGCACCTTTATAAAAAAAAAAATAGCACAGGAAACCTTGAAGTTATTCTGTGTCATTATATGGAGGCCAAATATTTAGGGATTAACAGTAACAAAAGCAAATTATAAACACTTGAAATATTTCTATTCCTATTAAACTTGCAATTAAAAGAAAACCTGTCTATCAATGATGGAATAAAAACCCCACAAATCTGGGTTGATTGTCATGCACAAAGCTAAGGAAGCATTAATGTAGATAAAACATTCTTACTTGAGCCATGTGAGTTTCTTACACACTAATTCTCACAGATATTTATGTTGGGCTGTTTGGGGTGCAAGTAACACAAATGATACATCCATTTTTCCTTTGTTTTAAATACAAAGTCTTCATATTATGTCTGAGAGCAAAGTTTTTGCAATCACATTCCATGTAAACTTTGCTTGACTTCATGAATTTGGAAATAATTTTTGATAAGCAAGATTTAGCTTAAGGACTCTGTCTCGAGCAGTAATCTCTAGTAAAAAGAAGAATGATTCAATGTTTCAAATCTACGGTAATTTCAGTTTCGCCAAAACTGGGCAAAAAGGAAGCCAGTTTAAATAGTTAGAAAATGTAGTAGTTTATCAACTCCTTGTTAATATTTTATACAAACAAAATATATATGCACATTTAATTTTCCTAAAAGTATAAATGTCCATAATAAAGACATTGTCACATGTTGATATTTAATTCCTAAATCTATCAAAAGCACAGGAAAGATACTGGCAGAGACCTTTACAGATAATTGTGTGAATGAAGAAGTCAGCTGCCATTGAATTTCAATATCTACTATGTACTCCTTTCAATCCCAGTGAAGATTCCTTCGGAACTAAATGTATATTTCAGCACTTTACACACAGAGACAAAATCAATGATAGTTTGAATCTTAATACAACATTGGGTCCTACAAGTTAATATTCAGCACTAGAAGAGGCCACGCAAGAGGTTTCTAAGGAAATACTACATGAAGGGGCTAATATCTTCGAAATTCATGTAAAAGATGTCATTGCAATTAAGCCAGAGATGTGCCTTTTATGAGCCATAAAAACAGGATTGTTTAGAGAGGAGATCCTTTCACCTGAATATGAGTGGTGCAAATTTTTTTGTGTCCACAAAGGAATTAGTCAAGCTGGGGAGGGATTTTGTTGGTGGTTTTTTGTTTGTTTGGGGTCTGTTTTTTTGTTGGTTGGTTGTTTCTTTTTTAATATATATTTTCTAACTTGACAATCATACAAGACCAAAATTAAGCAGGTGATAGGCAGTAATACAACAAATGGATTGAGCACTTCTTAAAGGTTAATGGCAGTCTCAAGGCTCTAAAAACACTCCTTAAAAGTTACTGTTCATGATGTGCAATTAGATGGCTGAGATTCTACAAAATTTGGCATATGTCAGAGATAAGATTCCCTGCAGAGTTGCTCTGACTGCAGAATAGATGTGACCTTTTAGGGTCATAAAAAACAAGAGTAGTGTTAAAAATCATGCACACCCAAGTATTTCAAAAAAGTTTTAAATTCTTCAAAATATAAAAATATGTTGCCCCAATAGCCAATCAAGTTTAGTCCAGAGAAAAACCCCACAGAATTAAACTCACTTTGGTGAACTTGGTCTTGCAAGATCTTCAAGGCCTTTTATCTACCCTTTAAATTGGACAGGACAAGACAACCCAATACTTTTCTTCTGACTGAGCTTTCAATAATGTTTTTCACTTTGGCTTACTAGAACTCTAAAAAGAAACATATAATATAAAAAACTAATCATTATCCTGCAAAATTCTTTATTTCTTCTCTGCACTTCAGCAAAGTGCACCAAAAAAGTGGATTTAAATTAGTATAAAATGTTGTACAAATATTAAGTTAATTCACTGCCTTCATTTGCTTGTCTGGTAAACTGGTAGATCTTCAGAGTGAAAATAGTTTTTTGATTGAGAATACACAGGTACTGGTCAAATAAACCTTTGTAGGATTTGACCACAGACATTTCTCTGTTTTGTTTCCAAGGTATTTCTTTGTATTAGAATAACATGGTGAAAGGCACAAAGTGACAGGAGAGACTGACTATGGACATTGAAAGCCCATTGAAGATGATTACAACCCTTCCACTGACTTTCATGGGCTTTGGATCAGACACCTAGGGAGACAAAAACATGATGGCACTGGCTGAAAATGTGATAGCAAACGTGGACTACCTTAAAACTGAACACTGCAGAAAACATCAGAGCAATTGCAGTGTCTCTCAACCGTACCTGGGGACAGCTGTAAGACTTTGCTGTGTAGGGCTGGAGGATTGATAGGAGGGTACTGAAGTTTTCAGAACAATGAAGTACTAATGAAATAGTTATGAGTGAGGAATATCAAGTGAGGAAATCAGTTTCCATTTGCTATCCTGTACGGTCTTAATTGCACAACAAAGTAAACAGAACATACCAAACACGATTCTTTTATGGTTACTGTCAGAATAGGAGAGTTCCTTTTGTGGGGTTGATCTCTTCTCCCAGGCAGCCAATGACAGGACGAGAGAAAATAGCCTCAAGCTGCAGTAGGGGAGGTTTAGGTTGGACATCAGGAGGAATTTCATCACAGAACGGGTGATTAAGCATTGGGACAGCCCAGAGAAGGTGCGAAGTCACCGCCCCTGGAGGTGTTTAAGACTGGACATATCACATAGTGCCATGGTTGATTTGACAAGGTGGCATTCAGTCACAGGTGTGACTTGATGATCTCAGAGGTCTTCTGCAACATAATTGACTCTGAATTCCTTCACTTATTTTTGGGAGCAGAGTAGGTTGACAATTACTTCAACTACACTGAGAAAACAAATTCACTGCCTTTCCTATCTTACTAATGATATGTGAACAAATAGTGAAAAGAATTTCCATGAGATGGGTACATTGATCATCAGTCTACTTATAAAGATAGTGAAAAGCAAAGGGTAAATGACAGGAATTGAAGAGCTTTGAAAAATGCATTGACATCTTTGCTGCTGCTTTGGAAAAGGTATCATTCTCTTAAAAGGCACATTAAAACTAAAGAAGTGACAAGACATAGAAGGTATGTTTGGCCTCAGGGCAAGTAACATCTGGCACTCTTGTTCAAAATTAGTGAAGCAGTTAGAGAGCTTTGGAAGTGAATGTTGTAACAGGAAAAAACATGATACATTTCAAGAGAAGGTCTAAGAGTGAGACTTTAGATTTTTTTCTTGTTTTATTTTAAACCCTGTGTATGTTTTTTAGAAGGTTAGCGCATGATTTCCAAATATCACTGCACATCCATGCATTGGTGCATTGTTTCATAAGCCCTGGCCTCTTTCACCATTTTAATGATCTATCAGTGCTGGGAATCTCCATCTTCAGAAGTTTCTGAACTGATCTGAACTATAAGTAATTGAAATGTCTTTGAAAATTACATCACGAAGGGGAGAGGATATATGTTCAATACTGAGGAAGATTTTCTAGCAGTGGAAGTATAGAAATTTTACTGTTAATTGGGAAAATAGTGTGAAGCAGAAAGCTTAAATTTGTGGGTCATGTTCTTGTGAAATGATTCAACCAGCTGAGAGGGAACTAAACGTGCAATGTTACAAAGTAAGGAAGCAAACAATATAATCCCAATTTCAGGTGAGCTCAGATAATATCTGAGTATATTAGCCTAAACTGAATTTTATGCTGTAGCAACTTGACAGATGTTCACACCCTAGACAGCTCGTTTACAGCTAGCTTGGTTATCACTGCACTAGATTTAAATCTGCACCCTCATGAATAAACTGAACTGATTAAAAAAAAAAGAAAAAAAAGAAAAAAAACTAAGTAAAAGACAACATTTTTCAGTCACTAATTTACAAATCCTATGAGATTCCATAATAACTCCATAATAAAAGGAATAAGAAATTCTCATTGTGGAAAAGAAATTGAGCATAACTGGCATTCCTGAGACTTCATGTGATGATTCATGTCTTGAATGCTAATATAGCTAGTTATTGCTTATTGAAAAAAGATAGACCACGTAAAAGATGTTGTACATATTCAGCATTCTACATCTCTCGCTCTTAGAACTCCTGGTAAATTAGGAGTATAGGCTTTAAATGCATCTACAGGAAAATGTTAGCAATGCAGGACTAGAAATCTGTTACAGACTATCAGATCAGAAAGTCAGGTGAGTTTCTTTCAAAATGCAAGTTAATAATATGTTCAAATAAAGAAGGAAAATTATTTTTACATAAAATAGGAGCTATACATTTGAAGTTTTGTGCATGTGGTGACAAAGAAATATTTACTGAATAAAACAAAATAACAAAGAATAACAAAGACCCAAAAAAACCCAACAAAACCCCACAAAATTTTACCCAACACATAAAAACCATTTTGGCCCTGAAAGTCATGTATTAAAATGGATTACTCTCAAGATAGTAATCAAGCGGTTGCCTGGGAAATAATTATCATCACCTGGTTTCATTAAAAACAAGACAAAGAACAGGATGCAACTTCTCCCCTGCCATGTGACAGAGAAACCGTGCTGTGTTGGGCAGGGTTAATGCAGGAAAGAAGGCTTCTCTAGTCCAAGCTTTTCCATCCTTGGTCTTTACTGGCGGCAACTTTCATAAGATGCTGAAAATTATTCATGAAGTGACTGCATGGAAAAAGTCAATGAAAATTTATTCAATTGCACGATCCATAGCATAAGATAGTGGAAGGCCAAAATAATCTGTACAACACAAAAATAGTTGCTTTAACTATGGCTTCAATTTTGATGAGAGTTCATGGTAGCTGAAGGCAGCAACTTTTAATGAAAGTCAGTCTATTAAAAATAGGAAAAGAAAATGTTCACTAGCAGTAGAAACCAAATTGGAGTTTACTGATAAGACATTAGGAAAATATATGGCTGAATTAAGGAAAATAAGGGCGATATTTGAACCGTATTACATTATATACTAGATTATATCATATTAGGAGGAGAAAAAAGACATGTTTTCAGATAGAAACTGTGGAATTGTTAGAGATGAGGCAGAGAATGTATGATACATTCTGTCTTGTCAAACTGATTTCATTCTTCAACAGAATTTGATAAAAATTACTGTACAGCGGCATTTACACTAAATAGAAAAATTTACTAATTGAAGGACTAGAAAAAAACCTTTCTGATGACGTTCTTGACATCAGTATAAATCCTGAAGCTACTCAGTACTTCTACCAATGAACTAAAAAGGAATGAAAAGTCTTCTGATAAAAATCTATGTATTGTGGAAAGAGTAGAAAAGGTATCTAATGATAAAGGTGTGGCAGTTACATATATCAGTGTTCAAGTATTCTCTGTGTGTGTATATGTGTATACAGATATATGTATATGTATTTCTCTCTCTATATATATATAT
>WEKY01038000.1:0-21964 GCA_013390045.1 Picathartes gymnocephalus | reverse complement strand
GGAAGAATTTTTTTCACTGAAAGACTGGTTAAGTCTTAAATTGGGCTGCACAGTGAGGTGGTGGATTCAGCATCCATGGAAAGATCAAGAAACAATGGGATGTGGCACTTAGTGCTATGATTTAATTGACATGGTGGTGTTCAACCAAAGTTTGGACTTGATGATCTCAGAGGTCTTTTCCGAAGTTAATGATTTCATGATTCTATGATTCTTATGAGAGTTGTAGTATTTTAAAAATATGCTTGCTGACTACACTTACAAGAAAAAATACTAATGTTCTAAATAGAAGAAACACATAGAAGAAAGGATTAAGAGACTGATTTGTTTTCTTATCATCGTGTCTGAGCAGTGGGAGTGAATAACTCAGCTCTGACCTTGGTCTTTCTTGGGTCTACCTCTGTCACTGAGTGTCAGATTTAGTTTTTCTTTGTAAAAGATGGCAGGGAGACACTATTATTAACTTCAATTCACCTTAGTCATGATCATAAATTAATTCAGAAACATCTAGATCTAGGAAGGGGATATTATTTATACTTTTAGATAAAAAGTACAAAATCACAAACCCTACATGTAGATTGCTTAACATTTAGAACTGTGTTAACTCAGCATTTACTATAAATCCAGTAGTTAAGTTCTGCACACTTAAATGATTTCTTGTGGGTTCTTTCTCTTCCATATGTCGAGGTTTTTAAATCAGTTTCAGCTACAATGAAGTGATATGAGCTGCTATGGTAATGATTCCTTGTTTCTTTGTTCCTCTTTCCTTTTGCATGATTTGTCCTTACCACTTCTATACTCCATTAGCAAAGGCATATTAAAAACACATTCTGCTAAACCCAGCTGTTATTACTGAAATACCACAAGTAGAAAGTCTTAAAAATGGATAAATGATTCTCCATTTGCTGTAAAAGCAATTGGCTTCTGAAAGGCTTAGAATTTTTCTTCCTCAGGCAAGGTCTCCTCTCACTGGAATAATGTATTATTGACATTCAAATACAGACTGACAGATGTGGGTTTTCCATATATCAACTTGGAATGTCACCTCTTTTCCACAGTGATAATTGAAGTCCCTTATTTGGATAGAAAATTCTCAGTAGGATCAGATTTTTTATGTTGTAATAAAATTAGCTGGAGTAAAAATAAAACTATTTTCCTAGTTATCTTCGAAACCAAAAAGAATATTTTTCTTTAGAAACTCTTACATGTCTTTAAATAATGTGTGTTATGTCAGCAGAGCTTTATTATCTTTTGTCTCTAAACTTCAGCAAAGTCAGAAGGCAGTTAATATTCTTTGAGTCAAATCTCTTCATGACACATTCTTTATACATCTTGCTATAAAATATAGTGACTTTTATGAGTAACACAAAGTTTTATGTCAACACTTTAAATATAGCATAACAGTGAAAAAATATATTTCATATTTTTCTACAATAGGGTTTTTGTCTATTAATATTAGAGAGTGTGTATATATATATAAGTATACACACAAAAAAAATGCAAGGACAAAATTAAAACAGGAAATACAATGAGGAAAAATTGCATGGAAGCTCACTAATATATTTGAAAACTAAGTAAAAAGTGTTGCAACTGTAAATTAAAACTAATTTTCACTGGATATCCACAATATCATGGTTTTTTCTATAACTTTAAGAGGCCCTTATCCTGAGTTAACACTGAGTGTGAAAGGTTCTCCAAATTCATAGACTAAGGACTCTGCTGTAAGAGTTGCTCTACAGGAGTTGGAAGTAGTTTACAATACTTTGTCATGTAAATCAGGAGAAATTAAGAAAAAGTTTCAGAGTCTTAAGTAAAACAGCTCTAAAAGATATTTTACATCTCACTTATTATATAACTCTTTAAAATATTGGTAGGTTAGAACTCTGCTTTTATGGTAAACTATACCTGGGCACCTAGCTAACTGCCTCTTTTTACCGTGACCTGTGGTTTCTCAAATTTCCAAAATTTTCCTTCAGTGAATAGTTCTCACTTTGCACATTATTTGGAATAATACATTGCTAATAGGGAAATGCTGAAAATCTCCTTTGTATACTTGGGGTTTCAGCCCTTTTTGATTTTCAGTGAAAGAAGAGATGGTAGTTCTACATCAGTTTAATTTTTTTGCTGCTTTTCAATGATCTCATTGTAGCTAAATTAAGATTTTATTTTTGGAGAAGAGATGTTGAAATCAGGAATACAGCCTCCATTAACTTGTTTCTTATGGAAACATGTAATCTGCATGAATTATACATCATATTCATAGTACTCTGTGAGACAGTTTTCCCCGAAGCACAGAGAAAACTCAGGGTGAACTTGTTAAGATTTCATCATTGTAAATATTCACAGAATCCCAGAATAAGCTGAGTTGGAAGGGACCCACAAGCATCATCAAGTCCAACTTCCAGCCCTGCACAGGATCATTCCAAAGAGTCACACCATATGTCTGACAGAATTGCCCAAACACTGCTTGAACTGTCAGGCTTGGTGCTGTGACCACTGTCTTGGGGAGCCTTTTCCAGTGTGCAGCCACCCTCTGGGTGAAGAAGCTTTACCTGATATCCAACCTAAACCTCCCCTGGCACAACTTCAGGCCATTCCCTTGGGTCCTGTCACTGATCACCCCAGAAAAGACATCAGTGTCTGCCCCCCCTCTTCCCCTCGCAAGGAAGCTGTAGACTGCAATAAGGTCTTCTCTCAGTATCCTCTTCTCCAGGCTGAACAGAACAAGCGGCCTCAGCTGTGCTTTTCAGAAACTCTAGTGCTGCATACAGTGTAAGTATATTACATGTTTAAAACTAAACAACATAGAAAAGAGCCTCCTCTCTAGTGCTTATGCCAACTGTCAGTGTGGCTGTGACTATGGGATTAAACCATCCCAGCCTCTGAAATGAGATAAATGCATTCAAAC
Organism: Picathartes gymnocephalus; assembly: GCA_013390045.1. Classification (NCBI taxonomy): domain Eukaryota; kingdom Metazoa; phylum Chordata; class Aves; order Passeriformes; family Picathartidae; genus Picathartes; species Picathartes gymnocephalus. The sequence goes on along the minus strand of WEKY01038000.1, from coordinate 19,059 downwards.
TTTTAGGAATGATCCCTCACCTGCACTAAGCCCCCAAAATTGCCTATGATTTCTTTGGGAGGGTGACAGCTGGCACTGCTCAAAAGCATGCTGGATTACTATCCTACACCTGAACAAATGTTCAGGCATTTGTTTAGCTGAGCAGCCGTGCCCCAGCCCCACCATCACTTATGGCACCGCTCTAGACATAGCTGCATGTATTTGCTCAAATAAATAAAGCTGCATTGTTAAAGGGATACATATACCATGTGAAAGGAATTCTAGCTTAGGAGAGCTTGCTGTGTGAGCATGAATCACAACTTCATGAACTTAGGCACGGTACATTCCTACTTGCTTTTAGAAGTTTGATGATATTCCACCTGAAAGAGTTGATAAAAGAAAATGTGTTTTCCTTGTTTAATTTCAGTTAAATCATCAACTGATATGCACTGATTTATTTGATTTTAAAAACTTCATCACTGCTTTGTCTTTCTCTTCTTTTACCCTTTCTGGTTTTTTCTCCCCTTTTGTTGAATGCCATTATTGACTGATTATTAACATAAATTAGCCATTTTTAGTACTGTGTCTTTATTCATGCATGTGTTTAAGAGAGAGAAGAAAATTCTTTTCATAAAATTAGCTACATAAATGTGAGCCCTTCTCTTGAAGGTTTTACAAAAAAAAATGTACCCACTCTCCCCTGGAAAACTGAAAATCAAGCCTCTTATTTATGACAGTAAACTCTGAAATTGTTATATTATAACAATAAGGAAATTGTTATAATAATGATAAACCTTGTGATATTATTTTCTGAAATGTGAAATGTTACTATAATAAAATAAGGATAGCACAGTTAAATATTAAATACAGTATAATAAGATGATTACGTCATGCTTCCATATCTCTCTGATAGTCAACAAATAAAAAGGGATTTTTTTCTTTTTACGTAATATTCATGTCTGAGATGATAACTTTCAGCATGAGAAATCAAGCACAAAGTTTTAGGTTATTCGACCCTTTAGATATGATCTCTGAATAAAGCACTGTAAGAATGCAGCCCTCAAATCCCAGAAGTTATTGTATCCTGACAGAAGACATTGCTTTGAGTGACACGTGAATGAAATTACTATATGAAATTATGCTCTTCTCATAATCCATAGGTCTATAGATTTTTAAAATAGCATTAAAATTATAATGCTAAATTTATATCATCAAAAAACCCCTCATACCACAAGTTCCCATATAAGTTAGAGCTTTAACCATAACATATTGATAAGGTTTTATAAAGTTATAACTTGAGATAAAGATTCAGATAAAATCTAGATCAAACATTTGTTAAAATTAATTTCTTATGTGTTGTAGGATTTTTTTTCCTCATGTTCTCCTTTTGTTGGTTAATATCAAGCAGGAAATGCACTTGAACTTTTGCACTTGAATTTTTGCCCATGGGAAGTAAATTGACTACACAAAATTTTGCTTTACTAAATCTTTTTCAGGCCACTGGTCTTCACAGGCTATCAAGTGAAGTTCAAATTGCTACAGGTGCTTTTAGGACAAAGTTGAGTATCTTTGTAGGAATGGAATTTGCTGAATTATCTCCCCTTTTTTGCCATAATACACTCTAATTGTTATTATATGTTCAATCTGCAAGAAAATAATCAAACGAATAGACAAACTAAAACCCCACACAACATGACCAGGCTGTAATATGAGAAGTGAATAATATGGCCTTGTCCTCCTGAGACCTAAAGAGACAGGAAAAGCTGGATGGTGTTTTGTTTGTGATGTACTTCCTGTGTCTGATTTAACATGTTTAGGAATTCAAATGATTGTAAGTCATGAAATTGATAACTCTTGAATATATTAATTATGATTTAAATTACATTGTAAAATATTTTTTTTTTCTGAAAATTTTGGACAGTTTATTTTCTTTTTGTATACATAGACAAAATTTTGTTCCCTTTCTGGTTAAAATTCTAGTTTTATTCTGTCTAAACATCAAAAACATTTAAAAACTCTAGTTTACATGTAACATTTCCAATAAAACTGTGTAAATAATATTTTCTCTTTGCAGAGAATTACAAAAAATACCAAAATGCCATTGAATTAAACAAATTGCCTAGCTTCAGATTTGAGCTCTGTTTTATTTAACCTGATTAAAGATAGAATTCAAAATGAAAAATTAGGATTTTGACTTGCTAAATTTCCTTCCACATAAATAAGCAACATGGATTAATAAAGGATATGTTTTGGCAACAGATAGCATATATTTTTTCCCCATTATACACATAGCTCTAATAGCATAAAAAAACCTGTGGCACAGTAAAAACTTGAAATTTGAAACCAACTAGAATTTTATTTCAATATTCAAGTGAATGAACTCATTTTATATTATGATCTTTAGACCAGCCGAACCAATACTGCGTGCAACATTCACAGTCATGCTTACAGTTAAGCTTGTCTTTTTTGAGGTTTACTAGTTGTCAAATCCAGCTGGAAAGGATGATGATAACCATTCAACTATTGTCTCACTGATAATTGTGTCACTTTGAAGTACTCTAATTTGCAAGATATATCAAGATGTTTGCAGACAGTGACTGAAAAATTTAAAAAACTCAAATAACCCAAAAAGAAAACTTAGAACTTCCCAAACAAAAATTTCTTCCTGAACTCTTCACTTGACTGGAATGCACATTTATAAAATATACAATTCAATAAAGCATAGTACAGCATAAATATTGGAATGGAGTACTATTCTAATCGCATCTGTAAGTTCCGCAACCCTTAGGCGTATTAGGTGAGAAAATAAACTCCAGCAGAACACTGGGACATAGAAATTCCTGGATATCAGTGAAGATTGTAAACATAGATTCCATTTTGGATTCTTTACAAGCTGACTGTCAGTGCCTGCAAAAGACACTCCAAGTTATTCAGGTTAGTAAGAGCCAATAGGTGCTCTTTAGAAAACATGTATCTACTGTAGTCTATCTTGGTCAGTGTCATCAAAATATTAATCAACCCTAAAGATATTCTGATATTTTAAGCATCTCTGAGTGTTCATATAAAAATATATATTGGACTGTGTTTTTTGACAGGAACTTCTTGGTCCAGAGTTAAATGCATCATATTTTTTGAAGCACATATGCACAGATGTTTAAGTTTTCTCTTTAATGTGCATTTCTTTTTCTCCTGTGAAACTTATTTGCATTTTACACTGCTGTTGTAATTCTCATGTTGAGTGTAGTGGTTTTAGTTCACCATCCTCACACGACACCAATTTAATGTAGTGAGTTGAGCACTCTGGCTAAACACCAGTGCACTCACTAAACTTATTTACTCATTTTCTCTGCTGTGAGACAAGGATTCAGAGAACAGCAAAGCAGGCTCAAAACCTTAAAAGATATAAAGACGGTTTTATTAACAGAACTAAAAAGAAAATATTAAGAACCAGAATAAACCTTCAGACACCTCTCCTCCCCCCACCTCATCTCTCTCCCACTAACAATGTAAAGAAACAAAACCTGAGACTCTCAGTCAGTTTACCACCTCTAAAACAGTCTTTCTTCCGTTCAGTTAGGGAGAGGAGTCTCTTCTGCTATGCTATGGAGACCTTTCCACAAGAACACAGTCCTCTCGTGATTCCAATATCACAGCCAATCAGCCACCCAGAAAGGAAATCTTCCCTCGACACACAGTTCTTCCTGCGACTGCTTTTGAGGGCTCATCTCTGTCTACTGGGGTACTACTTTAAGGATGAGCTGTTCTGGTAGAAAAGCAAAGGGTCTTCTCTCTAGAAGACCTAGTCTAGTCTAGTTTCTCCTATTCCTGGAGCTAGGGTTCTCTTCTCTTATCTCTGGGATTAAAAAATTTTATTTTTTCTATCCCTGGGGCAAGTGTTCTCTTCTCTCTCATCTCTGTGACAAGGTTCCCCATCTCTCTCTCATGTCTGCTCAACTTTCTCATTAGACCATAGCTACTTCAACAGCTGCTTGCTTCATCATGGGTGCCTTTGCTCAGACTGCAGTGAGAGCGCTACATCCCCTCAGTTGCATTCATGAGTTACAAGGCATAGTGTAATATATCATAGTCCATCACCGTGGCCTTACCAAGGAATTTCAGCTTAAAGCATCTCCTCTTTGTCCTTCCTCTGGGATTCAGCTCCTTCTTCACTGACGTCAGGGTCTCCATATTGGTTTCTTTACATGTCCTCACCCTTTCTCTTCCTCTTACTCAAGAGAGGATTGATGTCTGTAATTTTCATCTGTGTTCTCAAAGAGTTGTGATCTCTGCTGGGCCGACTTTTCCTGGAGAGAGGGGAGGCAGGAGTGGCCAGGATCTCAGCAGCCAGGCCAGGATTCAACTGCGGCAGGATCTCAGCCATGCCTGGCCCAGCCAAGTGGGTTTTGCCCAGCCCAGCCCAACCCAGCCCTGCGGAGCCGGCAGGGCCCAACCCAGCGGGCCTGGCCTTGACCCTGCCCAGGCCGGCCCCACCAGGCCATGTGGGCCCCCTCTGAACTGTTCAGAAGCCGGAAGCAAGAGAGAGATTCCCGGGCTTCTCCTTTCTTAAATGTGAACCACAGAAATGTATTCAGCTTCTTAAGTGGCTAAACAGAGTGTCCGTCTCAGAACTAGCCAGCTAATTGGTTCTCTCAGGTCTGAAGGAAGTTGTCAAGTTCCTTGCAGGGAAAAAAATCACTTTTCAACCCACGACATTGAGCTATACTGGCAATAGGTCAGGCCAGCTTGGTCTAGACAAACATAAACAACACAGCCAATAGCCAGACTAACTGTTGAAAGCATTTTCAGCCAACACATTCCTTACCCCTGCTGATTTTTCTCCTTGGGGCTGAGGAAATGTGGCTTAGTGGATGGTTCTTTTTACAGGCATGAAAAATTGAACTGTTCCTGTTCAGTTCTCATATTCAGAAATGGCTCATACTTTGTGCATAGTGGAATGAATCCCAATATACCAAAAATTTATGACTCTTTAAAGTAATTTTTTTGTTGTTGTTCTATATATGATACAGATGTAAAAGAACATAGAGCATTTAATAACATGTACCAAGATTTCTTTCTTGAACTGATGTTCAAATGCAGAATTTGTTTGCATTTGTGTATGTTAATTATTATTGGGGATTTTGTTGGACTTTTCCAAACTTTTAAAAATGGTTATGTAGCAACCTAGGCATGAGCACACATGAAATACTTACAATGCTTCTTGCAAGTTTATGTATCTTTTTAAAATTTCATTTTTCCAACACACAACAACTAAATATCCTTATCTTACCATTGTTATTTTTATAATGAACAAGATTCTTTTTCGCTTGCATGATATTTTTCCTTTAAAGTCTCTTGTGTTATTAAAGTGCACATGCACCCACCTACATACTCAGGTAGGTGCTCATTTGTTGAACTATCTTCTGCTGTGATTTCCATCAGTTAACAAGATAAAGGAGCAGTCACTGACCATGATAGCTTCTTGGTTTTAGTTTGGTAGTATATTCTGATTCAATTTTTTAAAACTTGCTTGATGTTTCATACACCTGGGGCATTCTAGTCTCCCCCACAACTTGTGAAAACATTTTGAAGAAATAAAGCCTTGCCGTACTCATGTGCCTGTGGCTCTCATATCAGCCTCATTGAAAGTTTCTCGAGATGTTTGCTTTACCCTTTTCTAGCCAAAACCAGGCTTTGAAGCATGTTTTGCCTCAGTTACTTTTCACTGAAAGGAAATTAAATGTGAAAGGAGATTTAATGCAGGCACTAACATAGGACTGCTCTCCCCTGCCTCCCCAAAGGGATCTCTCTTATGAGCAAAACTAATTTCCATTCCCATTTCTAGTGTTTTTGTTCAAAAGAACTGTCACTATGTTGTTATTCTTTAGAATTCTTATGGTCCCTGGAGCTTTCTTTGTCAATCAATCCATGTTTTAAACAATCCTGCTGATGCTCTGTGACTTCTGCTTATCAAAATATCTGTAAATATCCCCTATCTGTCTCATGCTTTAAGATATTTGGAGACATGTCTCTTAATATTTGTGGACTCCAAGCAATTTGGGAAAGAAACAATGTTACTTTTTTACACGTGCAATGTCTCATGGAGAGGGCTGGAATTTCTGCCTTACATAATTTAAATAAAAATTCAGACATGAATAAGGTAATGCTACACTGAGCATTATTTCCATAATATAAATTATATAAATATATAGACATACACATATATATAATGTGATGCAGCGGTTTTTATTGGTTAATTGTATTTTGGTTTGTTCCATGTACCCCTGTTTGGACCCTGTATGCTCTCCCTGTCAATTATCTGTCCCCTCCCCTGGTCGAGCAAGAGAATCCCTCTCTCTCCCCTGTCATTCTCCTTTCACCCCTGCCCCAAGTTCTAGAAAGGTCTCTGTCATTTGGCTATGTATTGGCCTTCACAGGTGTAACCCCACTCCCCTGTTCTCCCGTTTGCTCTGTAACCTGTTCCTCACCCCTGGACCACACCCTTGGGCTTTCCCAATTGGTCATGTTTGTGCCTCCACCCCTGGGGTCCTGGAGGTATGAAACCCCCTGTTACCTGTGTTTCAGGGATCTCTCAGAGCAGAGCATAGGAGGTTCGGTCCTTCTATGTGAAACTCCCGGTGGCCTGACTCAGTTAGTCTCTCCCCATCAGCTAAATAAATCTTAGTTGGTATGCAGAGCTACTGAGTCCTCACCTGCTCTTCACGCTGCTGTCGGCTCTGCTCGCTGTGGCTGCGATAGGATTCTGGGGATCAGAGAAGGTCCCCAGACAGATTGCCTTCGACTGGCGCAATTTTAGCACCCCGGGCAGCAGAGCTATTAGGGAAAATAATGTACGTGCTCACCGATATGTTGTAAGGTAATTGCTTTGAATAGAGGTGGCCACTGTTTCACTCAATGTTTAAGGTTTTCTCTGAATACCATAGAAGAATTGAAGAAAAAACAAACCACATATTAGCATTAAATGGGACGTCACTGTATAGATAAAAACATCCTTGTGTGCGTGTGTGTGTGTGTGTGTGTGGTAGATTTCTTTTTTATCTGTGGAGTTTTCATTGGTTGGTTGGTTTGTTGACTGTTTTTCTGTTGCTTTTCTTGGGTTTTCTGGGTTCTCTGTTTTTTCAACCTGACAGTCACATTTTATCTTTTTAGTAAATGCATTTTCTTTTTCAGAAAATTGACAGGAAACACATCCCTAGTAGTTAATGGTTGTTATTGCAGATGACAGATTTTTCTTCTATATATCCTCAAGGGTGACCTTTGCTGTCTTTGTCTACCCTGTGCACATCTTCTAAATTTGGACATACTTGATAGACATTTCCGGTATCTTGACTAGGATGAGATTTTTGCCCACTTAGATACAAAGTCATCTTGTTTCTGAAAATATAGTGAAAAGGTGTTTTGTGTTTTGAGCTGTGGGGGGAAAAAAAAAAGCTTATTCATTAGTTTTGGAGAAGGAGATGGAAAAGTAGGTGAAAAATCTCTTCAGTTCGAGTCATGGGATGTGTATAAGAACTTATTTTGCTCCTCAGATAAAGAGATGTCCTTTACAATTTACATTTATTTTCTATAATGAATACTTGTGCAATACAATTGGGAATTTCAAAACTGTGGAGAAAACTCTTATGGAATTTTAGAAGAAGCTCAACTTTCAACAATATGCTATCCTTTTTCTATTATTCTATTTCCATTTAAAAACTGTGAGAGTGTTGATAATATAATTTCTGCCTGTGATGTAGTTTAAAATACAAAACCCCTGGCTTTTCAAGACTACAAAAATGTTTATAGTAGTCTAAATTTCAGGGAAAAAGACAAAGCCACACTTTGAAGAAAGTATTTTTATTATGCTAGAAAAATTTCTTGTAAATTGCAAAACAAAATTTGATCTGTATAGAATATGGAGAAAAACCTAAAGATGTAGGTAATCTTGAGAAACCAACAAACTCATGTTCTTAAAGGGAGCTGCATAGAGAATGCTTCCATGACTAACACCTAGATACAGATGCCAGAAGGATCATTTTAGACCAGTATTTTAGCTGTAAAAAGAGACCTCAGATCCTGCCCTTGAAAGAGCTGCTCACTGAGGATAGTTGATTTCAGGTAATGTGTGGACCCAGTCCCAGAAACGTTTCCTTTCTGGTGTTATGCTATTGCTGAGAATGTGAAAGCAGAACTCAACTGAGATGGCAAGGATCATATAGAGTCAGAAAGGGGGAAAAGAGAAAAGAAAGGCCTCATGAGAATAAAACTTGTGAAATAAGAGAACCAGGAAGACGTTTCTTTGGAAAACACATGGGGGAAAAAAAAAAAAGATTTTAGGACAGTTTGGGGTTCTTTACACAAAACCAAGGGCATAATTGCAAACTGTTTCAACCAGCATAAAGCGAGGATGGTCATGGGAGATCAGCTGGACTGTATTGAGAAATCCTGCAAAATGGAAAAGTACTGAAAATTTGAGCTATAGAGATGACTATTATAAAATAAACTTTGTTAAGTCATGTAATGGATGATGATGAAAATATATTTTAAAAATCCCATGACTTGGTAATGTTGAAATGATTTCTTTACAAATATTTCTGGAAAAGGCAGATATGTTGATTTGCTGACAAGCAGGAATGAAAAACTAGTGCTGAGGAGACAGCATGTTTAATGTCTTTTAAATTCAGTCTTCACAAAATAAGTCAGTTTTGATTAGCTGACTAGCAGTATCACAGACATAGTGGTAAAACAGGAAAAAGCAGTTTAGAGAGTGCTTACATAAGTTAGATATTTTCAAATCAGTTCTGACTGGTGAGATTCACAATGGAATTCCTAGAAAATACATCAGTTTTCTTTTAAAAACTATGGAGAGGAAACAGTTCTGGAAGACTAGAACAAAAGAAGATTTGTGCCTATACTAGAGGGAACTACATAAGGAATGCAGGCAGTTGTTATCATTCAATGAAATAATTTTCAACCAGTTTCAAGATGTCAAAAAAGAAATAATAACCAGTTTAACTTCTTTTCAGAAATACATATGATCAAAATATTTGTTGTTATAATTTTCAATTTAAGCTAAAGGGTATCCATCCTTAAAAAAAGTTTTTTACCTGTGAAGTAAGAGATGTCTCAGAAAGAGACATAAGAAAATCAAATTATTTCAGATGGGAGAAGAAAACTAGAAAATTTGTTCTTATGCTGTTGTTGTCAGTTGTCAAACAAAAAGATGTACTTTGTAGGATCCAGACATTTTTTGTAGGTCTGGTACTATTTGATGTTTTAATTAGCAACTAGGATAAAGGCATAGGAACTATTCTTGTTAATCTTCAGACAATCCGACATGGGATGGGCTTCCTTCATGTTGGATATTGAAATTAAAATGTAAAATGATCTAGAAAATTTAGAGACATGGTTGAAAAAGTAGGCCACAATCTAAGAAGGTGAAATGAAAAATTCTGTATTTAGGTGCAAAAAATCAGCTACACAAAACCAAGATAAGAAACGGCTGGTCAGGTGCAATTCTGCAGAAAGAGATGTGATTAAAATCAATAAAAAGAACACTGATCAAGATTGTCATAAAGTTATAAGAAAGATAAATACCAAACTAGGAACTAAAAGTGGGTTTGTAATGTGTGAAATCCTCCTGTTCTGTTAGGTATTGATATATCTTGGCCAGATATTCTTCACTGAGTTTTGGGCACTGTATTCTGAGAATTCAGTCCACTGGCAGACTTCAGAAAAGAGGACTTAAACTTAACAGATGAGTAGAAAACATTACCAATACAGAAATACTGACTAGAAAACATTATTCAGGCAGAAATACTGAAGGAACTAAAGATGCCTTATCTTGTCTGGATCAGATATGGTCAGAGAATTTAAAAAGGAAGTCCATTAATTCTTCCCAATATCTAGGGAAAAATATTTTTTTAGATTTTACAAAAAAATTACATTTTTTTCCTATCAATATTAAGTTTGAAAGAAAAATAAAAGTATAGTCACATGTATATAAAATGTAAATAAGACACTTCTACTTTTGTATTATTGATTTCTACTGTCAATTGCCATAAGAATGGTTTTACATAATTCAAGTGTCAAATGATCTTTTACTTTATTATCATGAAGGCATCAATCTTATTGTCAAGAGACCACTTGGAAAAATAATCAGATACCACAAATGTTCGTCTGAGGTTCTGCATGAATAAGAACCTCTGAAAAACTTTAGGAACTGCTGATGAATTCCAAAGCAGAACACTTGCCATTTTACATTGGTCATTGTCATTCAATATTAAGTGCTTTTAATATAAGGATCCTTTCTACATGTAAAAACACATGTAAAAGTTCAAAACTACCATTACATTGAAAACATATCCTAAAAACCAAGCTAGTTTGCCTTAGAGTAAAATGCTAAAACATTCCATTATTCAATAATTTTTATGCCTATTTTGCAAATTATGCTTACAACAGGCTAAATGTTATAAAAGTAAATAGATAATTGTTATTTTTTGCCTCCTTCAGAACACAGCCTCAAACTAAGTGTGCTACTCCATTTTCCATTAAGCTTCTATATTTGGGACAGTCCAAAGTCATAGCATTAACTGGTGACTAATGACGCCTCGTTATGGCATCTGACTTATTTTGGGATGATTGTGTAGTCACTGTAGTGTTCATCCATACTGGCAAAACAGGACAGTAAATGTTTCTCACCCCCAGAAAACAAACCAATTAAACTGTCCACTCAGTCTAGTTGCATTTGTACAACAAATTAATCCAGAGGTAGTTTTTGAGGCTTTGAAAAACTGGGTCCTTCTTGCAGCTCATGGTAAGCCCTTAGCTGTAGATGTAACTGTACTTTCAATATCACACAGAGAACTAGTTTCACAAATGAAAACATGCAGCATCCAAAATGCTATCCGTGTTCTTCTAAGACTTGCTAATATGTAAGCACTGTATACCTCCCTCACTTATGATGAGAAAATGTAGTTACTTTTAGCCTAATGGGTTTATGTTTTCCAAAGTCATATTCAATATAACCAATGTAATAAGACTGGACAGTGTAAAAAAATCCCACCAAAAAAAAAAAAAAAAGAGAAGTAGAAAATGTTATGAATTATATTCAATATTGCCCCAACTAGGACAAAGCATCTGGTTCCTTTTCCTCATTCTAACTCATGGTGCACAAATATGAATCCATGGGTACCAACTGGGAATGGTGTAAAACCTAAGATGTCAGTGTGAGTTCTGAGAACTGTGTCCAGACACATTATAGCAAAGATCAAACAAATTAACATTATTCACACCTGTGTTGGGGTAGATGGCAAAGTTTTGGTAGCAGGTGGTCAGGCAACAAGCTGTGTCATCCTATTTTTTTCCTCTGTCCTGCTGAGGATGGGGTGTGAGAAAGGCTGGGTAAGCATCTACTTATTGGCAAAGGTGCCACCACACCAGCATTTCACCCCTACAAAATTTCCTTCATGCCTAATGGATCACAACAATAAAGAGCTTTATGGTCTTAAGCCAATCAATTTTTCCTGGTTTTCTATAAGAGTTAAAATCTTTTTGGCTGCAACTGTAATACATAATTTATTTCCACAGTGTTTTGCTTCATTTCTTTAATAAATGATCCCTCTTTAAAATGAAAATAAAAATGGCAAAGAGTTTGTGTATTCTTATGACAATTGAAAGGCTATAAGAGCAGAACTGGGGACAAAATGTATGCAGTTCCAAGACAAGAACAGGACTGAATATAGGAAATGGATATGAAATTAATCCTTTCTCCTTTTTTTCGTGATGCTATCTTAATCCTAATTTCTTATGCCATTCATCAAAATCCAAAGCAGAGAACAAACAACTTTGTTACTTGTTGTACAGTCTAGTAGAACAATGTATTCTGAATCTTTTTAAACCCTTTATTTGATACTCATTGATGTTACTGGAGGTGGGGGTGGTGATCAACAATAAAGAACAAGAAGTCTAATTAATAAAAAGTTGAAATATCTACAAGGAAAACACCAAATCCTCTGTCATGTTGTCACCAGTCTCACTACATTTAGCTGGTGAAGTGTGAAATTCTGTAATGTTCCCTTTAAAGGCTACCTTTCAACAGCTGTCTGAAGAGAGATTGTTTTCAAGGGAACTGATTCCCATGGAGGGTAAATGATTGAATTTTTTGGTGGACTGAAATACAAGGTGGGAGTTAACCATCTCTAAACTCCAGGCATGTCTTATAGTACAGCTGGAATATCAAAAAATCTTGTTCTCAAATAAACCTTAATTACATAAAAAATAATGGATATTATTTCAAAATTTGTTTTTGGTTACTCAAGTTTTATGAATCTGAAGTGATATTTCTTCTTTTCCCATCAAAGAATACCTTCTCACAGTAAAACTACATGTATTGGGTCTAGCTGAGAAGAAATTAATTTTCCAAAGCAGTGCCCATACCACTGTGCTTTATACAGGTAACTAGAAAGGTTTTGTTAACATACCAGTGTTTTGTCTACTGCTGAGCAGTGCTGGCACAGCTCTCTGACATTGCCCCTCACCAGCAGTCTGGGGGTGAGAAAAATCTAGGGAAGGGACACAGCCAGGACATCTGACCCAAACTGACCAAAGGAATTTCCATACCATGTGATGACTGCTCAGCAATAAAAGCTCAGAGAAAGAAGGAGGAATAGGGGCATTCATTATTATCATATGTCTGACAGGTAACTGCTATGCTTTTACTTTATTAAACTACCTTTATTGTGACCTGTAGGTTTATCTCAATTTTATTTTCTATCCCCTCCTCCATCCTGCTGATGAGGAGAGTGACAGAGCAGCTTGGTGAGCATCTAGGGTCTAGCCAAGGTTAACTCACAACACTGCATTTTTAACTTCTTTGAAATATTTGTTAATCCCCTTTTTCCTTGTCAGATTTAACAGTGAGTTGAAACACAGCTGATAGTTTTACAGCCAAGCACATAGATAAAACAGAGATCTATGCGTTTGTGTAATTAATTCAACACAGATAACTTTGAGTGCCCTAAAACCAGACTGTAAACTGATAAATTTTACAATTTAGTTTGACAACCTTATTTCTGCTGTGGGCAAGGGCAGTTCAAGTCATGCCAGAGATAAGGGATGAAAAACCACTTGAATTGACTTGGCATTAGCAATAAGTGCATCCGCTGGAATGTTCATTTTTGATGCCACCATCATTAAGTAGTTTTTGAACACTATAAAAGTGCGCTCACTGAATGAGAATAAATACTTATTAATAAAGATATCACAAAAAGACACAACAGTATGACATAACAGATAAAAAGGCTTCTCAAAAAGTATTAGATATATGAAGAAGCACAGAAAAAATATTTTTTGACAATACCAGTAGCAGATGTTTTTTATTCTAGTATTTGTTTATTTTTAAACCAAGTCAAACCAGACATGTTTTACAAATATGTGGTTTCCTCCATTCTGGAAATGCTGAGGAAAATACTATTTGCAGTATTAAAAAAAAAAAAAAGCTGTCTCTTTCTGTTTTTCCAGCAGTGAGTCATCATAATAATGTAACTACTGTAGCTTCCTTTGATTTTATTTTAATGCAACCGTCTATGCCTCTCCCTGATTATTCCAGAATTATGTGAAAGATTATACCAAATTCTGACAATAGGTTCTGCAGGGCTAGCACATTATACAGAGAAAGCATATTCAATCAAAACAAATTTATGCTTCAATATAGGATTTGAAGGGACAGAGAACAGGGTCATTGTTCTGATATAAAATCTTGAATGTCTGGAATATAAATTAATGGCTTAACAGGTCAAGAAGACTCATTACATGGAACAGACAACAAGTTTTGGCCAGATATTTAGGAGAAATGTAAATACATTATTTGTAAAATAAAATTCATATTCTTTCACTTTAAAAATATCCCTGTGTATATTTTGTAAATTTTTGTAGTAACTTTTCCAAATTTTATGTGTAAGTTTGAATTTAGTGAGTATGAAAACATGGTTAAAGGCAGCAAATACTAACACGACAATCCAGTAATACCATTTTTTACACTTATATTCATTTCTTAACCCTGGTGTCCTACTTTACAATATTGAATCCTTTACTCACAAAAACATTTTTTGGTCTTTTTAGACACTGTGTACATTTATTTATTTAGTAGTGTACCTATCAGCACAGTTCAAGAATTCGTTTAAAAGCTACAGCATAAAACCTTTATTTGAGATACACTGGGCTATCATCTAGTTAGATGCACTATAACCTGATCATTGCAGTTCTACTTGTTTCTGATTTGAATAAAAGTATATTCCTCCCAAAAACCTGTAAATGTCTAGGAGTAATATTTTACGCTTGATTCATTTGCAAAGAACTCCTGAACTCTATGAGTTGCAAAACTATGTACTTGGTTTCCATATCTTGTTGGAACTTTTCAGTTAGAATGTTCATATTTCACCAAAATTTCCTCTTCAATGATTTTATGATATAGACATTTAACATTCTAATTGCATTCTGTTCATTATTTGCACTTGAATAAGACAAGTCACAAGCGTAAATAAGCAGCATGCTATAGAAATTCACTGATGCACAAATAATTAATTTAATGACTATTTTTATATTTACAAACACAAATCAATAATGCTAAATTTTAAACGTAAAGTGATATTAGAGGACTTAATGGGTAGCATAATTCTATCTAAATGAATATATTAATATGATAATAAATTGCAGTACTATATTCTTAATTCTAATTCTCCTTTGTACTTTGCACTGTTGAAGCCAGACCTTGAATCCTATGTTTGGATTTGGACCCCTCACTAGAATAAAGACACTGAGGTGCTTGAGTGTATCCAAAGAAGGTCATCAAAGCTGGTGGAGCTGAAGTCAGGGGGAGGCTGCCCATGGAAGTGGTGGAGTCACTATCTTTGGAGGTATTTAAAAAATACGAGCATGAGGCCCTTAAGGACATGGTTTAGTGCTGGACTTGGAAGTGTTAGGTTTATGTCAGGACTTGGTGATCTTAACGGTCTTTTCTGCAGTTAGTGATAGAAGATTCAATGATTCTGCTCCTACTTAGCATAATACCTTAGGCTGCATTCCGGAAAACTTGTTTTAGCTAATATGCACTTTCAGAAAGGTTATATTTGCCACGTGGATTTTGTTACTCTTAAGGTTTTCAACTTTCTTTTCCTTGTATTTACAACTTTTCCTTGCCTATCCTCCAGTGTTATGGACCTTGATCTTTTTTCCCATCTGAACACTTTTTTTTTTTTTTAAATTATGCTGTCACTCTGACAGGTCCTACTGTGAGATTCCATTCAACCTCATTTCAGATTGAACAGAAATTTCAGATCTTTCTGCACAACTTGGGTTTAATTAGCCCTCTAACTAAAAGTTGCAGATAAAGTTTAGTCATGTTTTGTAAACTCATTTACAATGGGAATCAAAAGAACGTCACCCCAACATTCTGCTATTATCTTGTTTGCAGGTTAGTGCTGAGAGGAACAAGTATTTGACAGTAATTTTGTGTTATTTTTATTTTTCAGTTTAGGACTACCTGAAAACTTCTTGTATTTAAAGAACCATCTAACAGTCTAGTGCCTTTTTTATTCCTCTGATGCTCCCTAACCGCTCTTTTTTTCCCCCAAAGTGTAACTTAAAAACAAAAAAGTTTATGATACTTCTTCAGCATGGGAATAATATTTTTCAATGGTATCTCTGCCAAAATACTTTGTTTGAAAAGTGAGTTGTTGTGATTTTTTCTGCAGGTGAAATTCGCAGGCAACAAAATTGTTCTCTTAAGATTTCTGGATATTTTTTCAGCTGTTTTTACAAATTCATGCCTTAAGATAGATTATGTCAATTTGGGAACTGTTTGGTTCAAACCTTCTATTACCTTTGTTTCTTCTCTTTAGGTTGATTTTTGGCAAATATGTCATAAATTACAGCAATGCAAAAAAATCTTGGAGGTCTAGTTGCAATATATTTGATTGGTTAGCCACTGAAAATATTAATTCAAACACAGATTCTGCTTAATACTCTCACTCTATAGCTACTGCACTTTTTTATGATTATATTCATTGAATTTGAGTCATTCCCCACATGAGTTTCTAGTGCTATTTCAGTAGTTGTGGAGTATCTCCATTCCTTCCCAGTGCCACTCTAAAAATGCACAATCCTCCCACAGACTCAGTGACATGTCTGCCATGCATATTCCTTCAAATTTGAGACATCTCAGTTCCACGTTCCTCTCCCCACCACCTTCATCTCTTTGCATACTTCCTTCATGATAATAAAACGAAAAAAACCAACACTCTGTTGCTGTTATCATCAAGTGAAGCATACATAAATTTATGTAATCTACCATTTACTTTGTGACACCTGCAGCTGGCTGCAGAGGAAATACTTTTACACTCCCACAGTCAAGGTCAATTTACTTCTCCAAGACAGGGCAATTCACAAGCTTTTCTGATCATTCTTTTTTTCACAATTAATTAACTAAACTGTGTCAGTAGCCCCATAATGGTGTTATGTCTTCTCTCTTGTGATCTGGGTGAAAAGTTTTTTGTAGATGAAAAAGAGGATTGTATCCCTACAAAATCCATCCTAGAATATCCTTAGAATATCCTTTCTAAATTGAAGTAGGCCAAAGGGCAATGCGAACTTGTAAACTGGTCTTGTAAACTGTTCCTATCAGGCATTAATGTAACCCGTCTCCTTTATCTCTGTGTCAGTGTAAGTGATTTATGCTTGAATTTTGTTATAATCTAGATGTTCTCCTACTAAAGCAGACTCATGCACACTCTGTCTATCTCTGCCCATATTTAGTCACAGTCTGTAAAACTTGAAATAAAAAATGATTATATGACATTCAGAATAGTAAGACCAACTGTACATGAAAGTTTGGTTTTTATCTGCTGCCCTTAGCCTAGAATACTTTAGAATCTGAGCTCAGTCCATGAGATGAGGACTTTTGGCTTGTTTCTGCAGAGGAAGGAGACAGAAAATGCTCCAGACTGCCTGATATGAGTTATATATTTTGGTTTTAAAACAGCATATGGACTAGCACTTCTGAAACATAATTTCACATACTTTTTTAAAAGTTCTTGAATTCTAACAGAATTTGAAGATAACAGTTCCCTTGCTTTGTAATTTTGAATGTCTTTAGTCATCACCAAGTAACTATGTGTCAGTATTTTCCCTTTCCTAAACAGCGTAATTAACATAGCTGATTGTTATGAGCCTCATTCATTTAGTACAGTCATTCTAAAAGGCTGTTGTGATGTATCTGGCAATGGCTATTCAGCAAATTTAACAATTATAATATACTCTATGCTTTTTTCCAAAGCACTTTGCAAAGATGATAATGAGAACAGTTCTTCACAGAAAAAAGGTGTCAGACTAGTATGTGTCAGACCAGCAGAAGAATCTGAAACTCGTGTGATATTCCATTCAATAAGAGTTGAGAAGAACATTTGATTTTTAGAGGTATTCAACAGTGAGCTAGGAACAAAACACTGGATTTCAACAGCTTCTATGTCCAGCTCATATACCAAGCTTGGCACTTCTCAGATACACGGGAAAATAACTTTGTTGGCTCAGATTAATTCTAGGGAGCTGAATGTGCTGCTAGTTATCCATGTACATGCAATGACCATTATTTGTTTCAAAGAAAATGAAAAAAAATATGACTTGTAAATAACAGAAAGGGATGGAAAAGTCCAGCTGAAGCTGGGTTTCAAAATCAGTGAACTATTTTGCAATCACACTTTTAAACTATGCAAATTGAGAGTAAAAATGATGCTGTAAGTCCTTCACATTCAGCTGATACTGTCACAGGACAGATATAAACAACACCAATCTTGTCCTCTTTCCCTTCCTCCTCTGAAATTTAAAATATATAATTTAGTAATTCACAGGTACTAACAGTTACACAGATTAATTTTTTTAGGGAAGAAATGTCTTCCCCCCATTTTTAGTACTGATGGTGGTATATAAAATGCTAATTCCATGCCTGTAGGAACACGTACTTACAGAAGCAAACACTATTACTCTATATAAAATCAGCATGTAACTCTGGGAGAAAACACAATACTCTAATGTTTAATGAACCAGCCTTATTATTGAACAAACTCTTTCTACTCTGGCCTCTGGGCATAATATGATAAATTTATTATAAAACAAATCCAGATTGCTTTACTTGTTTGCTTCAGTGGGTAATTCCTTACTGTGAATAACAAAGGTGTGGAGCACAAAATAAAAACTATACACTAATGGGCTTTTTTCTCAAATTAAGGCACAACACATTTCTCAGATGTAGAATAGGAATGCAGTAATAAAGCTGTAACTCCCCAACTGATTGAAATAAATAACACATAAATGATGCATAAGTAGAGAAGAAGCAGGTGGATTGCAGCTATGAATGCAGTGTAGTGAAATGTTAGGACTGGCAATGACTTATTCATGTTCTATATTTGTCCTCTGCGGAATATGGATCAATTTAATTCTATAGAATAAAATTAATTTATACACAGCACCTATGAGCCCCTTGAAGTTAATTTTTAATGACTGGCAGCATGATGCTCTCTGCTGGAATCTGCTTTGAAGTAATAATCTCCAAGTCCATGGAAGTGAAGTTCATTTCTTTGCAGGCATTCAGTCCATTGCTATCTGCTGCACAGCACAATAATGTACATAACGTGGATTCTTTGGGGGGAGAAAAAGACATACAGAGCACTCCAGTTATTAATTTTCAGCTATGCATATACTACATATTTTCAGTCTGAAAGATCCTATGTAGTGTACTGAATGGCAATAGGAAAACATATACCTGTTTTTAAAATGTACACTTTTTAAGATAAGTCATTTTAGGAGAATTATTTGTATGCATATTTTAATTCATTTTTGTAAATACTTATCTTTCTACCTGCATAAATCATAAACCAATGAATTATCCCTAAGCAATCGTGGGGAATACTGTGACTTTAATTTAGTAATACATAATAAAGAGTACTTATATTATAATATTTCCATATATTAATTGTATATACATTTAATTTAAAAATAACCCGTTTCCTTGCAGCTAGTGCCAGTTGATTT
>WEKY01037998.1:153055-206059 GCA_013390045.1 Picathartes gymnocephalus | reverse complement strand
GTTTTTTTTTTTTTTTTTTTTTTTCTTATAAGTACCAAGTTGATATTTGTATGGATGGGAAAATCATGTTTGAAATCTTTCCTCTAATGTGCAAGCACATTCCCTCTAAGATTGGAATTTCAACCTTTCAACTTTTTTTCTTCTCCCCTTCCCATGTCACTTGTTGGCTTTATTTGTTAGTTAAGTCAGAAATTAAGTGTACAGACTCCACACGGTGTTCTTGTACTGGTCACAGTGCAGCCACTGGCACATGCACTCACCCATCTTCTTAGGGAAGGGAAAAAGATAATAAAAGTTTTTATGGAATAAGAAAAGTGATATTGGAGGTAGTTATTGTTCAGAGAAATGCTGCGTTTTTCAGACTTGTGCGAAGATTTCTTGTACTTTATCATTTCTATTTGTAGCTATGGGAGGTTGGTACTGACTGCTTGAAAGAAACCATCCACCTATTGAGTAAATAATATTTTATAGGCTAGTACAGAGTTCCTTTCTTATTTCTTTTAAAGATTATAAAATGGTGAATATGACAGGAACAAAAAGTTAGGGGTTTGAAACCACTGGGGTGTAACAGGCTAATAATGACAGAGCCTTGGAAAAGGGCGCTGCACCTGGGCACTTTCAGAACCTATATAAATATAGGTTGGTGAAACAGCTAAATAATGTTCATTTTATAGCTACAAGTGTCTTCCAGCTCTGGGCAAAGTGCTCCTGCTCCACGAGGCTTCTGTTGTGAAATAGCAGTGTCCTCCATTAGCAGAAGCTGTTTGTGGTTTGCTCTTTCTACAAACTCCCGTTGGAAATGTTCACACAGCCTCTTAGTTCTGCACGGCACAGATGAAGCCAAATCTGGGTTTTAGAATGTTATCGAAAAGACAGGTGGAAATGCATTTAGTAAAGTCTAATGGAAGGTTTGTGCTTTTAAATAAGTCTTGCAAATAAAAGCTATTTTAAGGCTGAGACACCCTATCAAAAGCAATCTGACTTAAAGTTCTAGAAATGTGTTTTCACACACTTGGAAACTGGGCTAATTTTTCTTTATACACTTTTTACACATACAGTAATTGACTTGAATATTGCAAACAACAACAACAACAAAATTTTGTGAGCCAGGACTCAGAGCTTACGTCACAGTCTGGGAATCCACATGGCCAAACAAGTAAAACCTGAAGATTTTCAGTAGTCTGTATATACTAATAACATTAACATGTATAAATTGGAAGCTGTAAGTGAAGTCCATCCATTTCCCTTTGGATAATGGAAAAATAGACCATAAAAATAGGTGAACACTATTGTAGTATTTTCAATTAGAACTTTTCCTTGTTTCTTGCAATTAAAATTAATTAATTGTCATCTGTTAAAAGAACTGATTGGTGAATCATTGTGCATTTACTACTGTTAAAGACTTTTCTTTAATAATCTACACCCCTTTTATGTTCACATACAATGCCTTTCTTCCAGTTCCTGGCTAGGATGAGGAAAAAGTGTTTATCTGTCAATATCCATGTTATTAATGTTGGGAATTTCTGCAAGGAAATGGAACTTGAGTGGATAATGAACATAAAGGGTTGCAGAGAAGTGTTGGTATCTTGAGATTGAGATGGGCTGGTGCTGTCCTGGGGACCGTGTGGTAAAGGCATCTCAGAAGAGTCAATAAATGTGGTGTCCAAACAAAGACAATAATGGTGCAAAGAAAAACATATTTATCCATGTCACTGTTTATAGAAAAATTTGAAAAAAGAAATGTATTTGTAATAGTTGATGTTATGAGGTTTAGGAACAACCCTCCTGTTGGAGTTGTGGAAGGCAGAAATCTTACCTGGTTTTAAGATAAAGGCTGTGGTTTGATAATAGGGGTAATTATGCTGTGGTTTCCTGTCACAGGAAGGGGTACAGTAGGAATACAAAGCCTGATCTGGAGCAGTGGAGGAAAAAACCTAACAGAAAATAAATTTGAAATGTGGGGGGTTTTTTATACTTGATGTAAATTCAACACTATATTTTCTCATTTGAAGTCTGTTCAAAGTTAGAATTGCTCATAGTTATGCACATAATTGACTCAGGTTTTTGTGTCTAGAGAGGCACCTATTCAGCACTGCTTCTGGATTGATGTCTCTTTGGATAAAAATCTTCAGGGAAGAGATAGCACTTTATGCCGAAATATTCTGAAGCTGGTTGGTGCTAGAGTGGGGCTACATTTTATTTCTGTAATGCTTTACATCCAACATTTCTCAGCTTCCCAAATTGAAGCAGAGGGAAGTTGGGGCGGCTTATTTAAAGTATTTCTGTGAGAGGCAGAAGGAGAAGTAGAAACTGTAAATTCCTATTTCTTATGTTTATATGGGGTAATGTTGCTTGAAAGTGCCACATGTTGCCTATAAAAGCAACTGGAGGTTCATTCCCAGTTCAGCCTGCAGGCAGCACTCTGGATTCCTGCTGGGACTGAAGTAAGTGCTCCAAGTCTGTGTTTTCAGAGCATCCATCTCCAGTGCCACAGGAAACACCAGAGTGTTTGCTTTCAGCTTAATGCATTTCTCTAATTAGGGCCTTTGCAGGACTGTGACTGTGGGTCTGGTACTGGACACACAGAGGACAACGACAAATTTGGGAGAAAGCAGAGGAAATTCCCCATTGCCACAGGGTCAGGGTCTACTGCTGCTGTGCACCTGCATGGGGGACTGAGGGAGTTGATTGAAGCTGAACATAAACAAGGCCAAGATGTTGAATTTTGAAGTGATGCTTTTCCCTTGTTGTTCGGTTTTTTTTTTTTTCTTTCTTTTTTTTTTTTTCTTTTTTAATAAGAAATACAATACAAGACACAGTGGGTGCCATCAGCTGTTGAGAAATGACTGGTCATTAAAACAATTCTAATTTTGGTAGATTTTATGAGGTTAATAACTATATTTAAACTAGTTATTAGTGTGTGGGCAGCACTGATGGAAATGAATTTTTTTTCTAGTGAGGCACATCCTAGTCCTGCAAAGAGACAATTTGACCCTGTAACCTTTCTCATTACTGGTCATTAAACAGGAGGCACCTCCTTCTTCAGGTATGAGGGGTCTTGGGATATAATAACTGGCAAGAGCTTGGTGGTTTTTTTTCCCCTCTGTATGGTATTTTCTGCATTCATATTTAGTAAAGTGATTTTGAGATGTTACCCTTGATTGACATCTCCCATCAGATCCATGCAGCACTCCCTTATGATTTGTGGGCATGGACTTATGATGCACTTGAGTTGTTGTTATTTTTTTCTCAGTGATGCACAGCTGTCCAGTAAAGTAGTTTCTTTTTAAGTATGGGCTACTTCTTCTCCGTTCAAATTGTTCCCACACGGTTGGTTTTACTCCTTCCAATAATTTCATTTTTTGTTACTAATTGACATAATTTTCATGAGCTATTAATATTTTGCATTAAGTAATGATGCATCAGAAATTCTCAGTCATGTCTCTATCTTTTAACATAGTGTCATTTAAAGATGGTTACACTGAATTAATTGGGGGCTGGTGCTTCTGAAATTTGATTGACTTTGTAAGTTCAAATTGTAATTTCTGGCAGATAGAGATTTTTTTAATTATAAGATTTTTCTACTACGTGTATGCATTTAATAAAATAGAGAAAATGAACACAAATTTTACACACTTTGGTGCCACATGATGGCACTCATCCTTTTCTTGTTCATCTTAATGAACTTTAGAAAACAATTTATTTCTCCACTGAAAATATTCTGTTGGGAGTTAGGATATTACATGATGTAAAACAGCAAAAACAAAAGAACCCAGACCCAACCATTTCCCTTTCCCCATTATGTGGTTTGCAGGTTTGGAGGTTTGGTTCGTATATTGTATTTTTTTTGGGCTTATTTTCCTCTGCAGACCAAAGGAAGCAATTATACGCTTTCAGAGGAATTTTGGTAAAGTCTTTTTTTGTTGTTGTTTTTGTTTGGTTGGTTTTGTTTTGTTTTAAGGAATAACGATCCTTTTGTGGCTCTTTGGAGTATTTGAGATAATATTGGGCCACCAGAAGTAATTTCATAATGGGAAATCTGTCCAGACCCCTTTGCACATTGATGACCATTTAATGGCAAGTGGTGTTTGAGGGAGTGCCAGGGAGGGAATGAGGGATGTGGTGCCCCAAACCCAGGCCTCTTGGTGTAAACAAGAGGTGGGGGCTCTAAACTCAGCCTGACCATAGAGGAGGTTAATTATTTTTCTTCTATTTCTTTTTAATTTCACTATTATTTCTCATTTCTGCTGTCATTTCTGAATGCACTCTTTGTTCTTACTTATTTTGCCTGTTGTATCACAGATTCACAGTTTTGTGTTCTGTATTTTTAACCTTTGTAGAAAATACTTGTAACGTGTTATTTTCGCCACATTAGACATTGACTAGCCGTGTCTCTGAGAACACAAGCTCTAGGTGTGTTAATTTGCATTTTAAGAGTAGAATTTATTCTTTATAAAGAGATTTATATCTGAGAGGAAAAATATTTTAATTACTACTGGGCTACATAAGTGAAATGGGTACCAGCCCAGTCTTTTGAAACTAAATACAGCCATGACAAGGTCAGTTTAAATTAGGTTTAAATTCAGCATAGGCTTTATCCTACACCAATACTGAGTTTGAACTAATAGGAACTTGTATCAGTCAAAGAGTTGAGCGAAGAGAATGCTATCAGGTGGTATTATGGGTGCTGTAATCAGGACGAAAAAAGGCATTTAAGTAATTTCATGAAAATTTTGTCACCTTTGGTGATTTACAGTAAACTAGCTTTTAAGCATTGCAATTTTTGTCTCATGTGAATGTGTCAGAGATCTGCAGAAACAAACTGATCACACACTCAAGAAGCCAATTAAAATAAATGCTTTGTTTGATGGGATGTATTACTAGTAATAGAAGTAAACATCACTGACAGAATACTAGAAGTTCATTAGGAAAGATGTTTAGCTTCTGTTTCCTCTTCAAACTAAATAATAAATAATTTGGTGGCTTGGTGGTTTTTTTTTTGTTGTTTGTTTGTTTGTTTTGTTTTGTTTTGTTTCTTTTTTTTCCCCTGAAAAGTTTAAATTCTATTGAAGCACTTAAGCTGAGATTAATCTAACTTCAGGTTAGTCCAGTCCCAAAGAGCCACCCAGACTCCTGCATTCCACAGAGATGGTGACAGCCATAGAGGGCAGTCCTTGTCACCTGCCTGAGGTCCTGGATGTGTGGCCCAGGTGTCTTTATGAGCCGTGGCCCCAGCTGAGCTGTCCTCCTCTCTCTGTCCTCTCCTCTCTCCCTAGGGCTGCTCACGGTGGCCAGCTGCTAAACCTGGCTTCAAAGACTCCACTGAAGTCACCTACAGCACAATGGAATTGCATCTTCTGTGAAATATTTTGTCAATTTTTACCCGAGAGGGTTGGGTGTGTTCATTGGAATTAAACATACACGACCAGGTCACGGATTTGGCCATGTGCAGCCTTGCTTCGGTTCTCCCTGCACCTGGGGTGGGTGGAAACGTGCTCCTGCAAGCAGCAGACCTTAAATAGACTGCCTCAATGGTCAGCCTTGCAGTGGTTGTGAACAGCCTGTCCTGTATCCCAATAAACACTGGAATCTTGCTGAGCTGCTGGTTTGGCTCCTGCAAGCAGGGAATAAAACTTCCACGGAAATCATACACCAAATGGAACTAACCCTCTTTCTGATGTCTCAAAGGCCAGACTGGGAGGTAGGGGATCTAGAGGAAAAGTCTCTCTTCTGCTTCTGGACCTCCTGAAATTAAAGGAAGAACTACATCAGTGTATTCAGGATTGCTTTTGCTGTTCCTGCTGCTCATGTTAATTTTGGGTCAAACCACATGTCAAAGTGCTGGACATTGTTAATCCCACTTTAGTACTTATCTTTCTTTGATTGCAGTTTTATTGTTGCATTTTGAATGTCCTTGAAAAAGCCAGTTTATGATTTGTATGATTTTCTCCAGAGGGAGACCGTTGTGTTATCTTTTTTAAGCAATGCTCATTGTTGGAATTCTTGATGTGCCCATCAGTCCTATGGGGTAAATCCTGTCTCTGGTATTGCTGGGGCTAGGGATTGAATAAAATGTGTCCCTGTGCCATTGCCCCCTTGATGTTTGATTGCCGAAAGATGGAGATATAATTCCAAGATCACCATTCCTTGGGGAGAAAGTAAGAGTGAGGTTTGAGGATGTGTGCTCCGGTTCCAGCCATCCACAGCCTCCAAGGCTTGATTTTAATCACAATTTCAAACTCGGAGTCCTTGGTTTACTTGAATATGAGGGAACCTTTCTGAATAGGGCTTTGATGGAAGATATCAGCTTTATTTGCTTTGTGGTTTATGTGTTTGTTTTCCCTTAGGGGAGGGAGGGCCTGAGCAGAGGAGAGGGGAAGATTTTCTTTAGCTTCTCCTGGTTGTGCTGGCAGGGAGAGGGAGCAGCCTGATCCTGGGAGCTGCCTCCTCCCTGGGGAGGGAGCAGGGACTGCTGATGTTGGGGTAGGGAGCTGCTCATCCTCTCAGGGCACTGAAAGGGTTGTTTTTCTGAAGAACTAGAGCAGCTTGAGGGATAAAGCTCCAATCTGGAGGGAAGAGCCTGCTCTGCAAGGATGTGTGTCTGTGTAGGGTATTTATGGCCCCTCTTAACATAATTCTTTTGGCCAGTGGATCTGACTTCTGGCTACTGTAAGAAGTTCTTTGCTTTAGGTCACTTGAAATAAAGCTTTAAGGGATAAAACAGCCCCACATGCTGTTTTTCAGGGAATTTCTGAAGCACAGATGTGGCTCCTGGCTGTTGTGCGGCACTGGGGCTGTGTGTGCAGGGAGCTGGGATTTGGGATGGCTCAGGGCTCCCCTCTGCCCTTTGCTGCTTTGCCCCGGGACTTCTGAGGCACAGCTGCAGGCAGATCTGGAGTGGAATTGGGAGTGGCTTTTTTGATTACATCTGTTACTACTCACCTCTCTTAGTATGGCTTTGCTTCTCTTTTCTCTAATGTGCTGCAAAGATTTATTTTTCTTACAATCGAAGTTCCTTTTTCACAATGAGGCATAACCACACCTCATGTTCTACTGCCTTTTTTTTCTTTTTTTTTCTCTGTAAGAGAATTGAGTCTGAACTGAGTGTTGTGGAGTATTTGTGCTGCAGGAGGGAGATGCACTAATCGGGTGGGTTTGGCTGGGTGTCGAAGCTCCAAGTGTCATAAGGAAGATGAATGCAGAGCAGCTGGGATTGCAGCCCGAGCTGGAGGCTCTCACTGCTTACAGAGGATGTTTAGAAAAGGATGGGAAAAACTGTCAGGCTGAAGCTTTGTGTTTCTCCTCTGTGAACTTGGTATCGATTGTTTTTCTCCAGAGGGGCACTGAGAAAAGGAGGAGGGAACCTGAGGTGTCTGTGTCCTCTGCTCAGCTCAGGGATGGGAGGCTGAGGGAGAGGCACGTCCTGAAGAGAGGAGGAAAGTGGTGTTTGTCTGTATACACGTGTGGTTCTTTCTACTTCCAATTTACAGCAGGTTTAGCCGTAGATTTCCTTCCCTTCTGTCTGTGGAGCAGCTAAAGCACTGCCTCAAGCACTAACACCCTCCTGCTTTGTGCTTGCTGGGTTAGCGCTGATCTCAAGAGAAAGTTCTACCTGATGTAGTGGGGTTGGGGTTTTTTTTTTTCTTTTTAAAGCAAAGAACTGTTCCCCCCCGCCCCAGTAATTAAACCAATGAGTCTGTTCTTTGTGTGTGAGCCTTGGGTGGAATAATTAGGCTGGTTTTGTTCTGAAAGCACTTACATATTCCTCTGTGCTGGGAGACTGCAAATGCCATTCCCTGGCTGAACGGGTTTGGTACCATTAGCAGACGTTTCTGTTTCTCCAGTCAGTTCTTTGGAAAAGGGGAGGCTGAAAGAGCCTGACTGGAATATCTCAGAATGGGGATGAAATAGGCAAAAATGTCTGCTGGTATTATGCTATGGACACAGAAGGGGTAAGATGTGTGGGTGCTGTAATTTATTGCAAGAACTGGCATAGCTGGAAGTTCTAGAGGACAAAAAACTGGGGTAGAACAAACCTCAGAAGAGCCAAAGAAGAAAGATGACAGGTATCTGTTATATGCATTTGGCCCTGTTCATATAACGAGGCCTTAGGATGATGTTAAAACCCTATTCTTTCTGTGTAGCACTTACCAGCACCTGTTAAAATAGGAATTCTTGAAATAAAAATCTCTCGTGGGTGGATAAGGTGGATGATTTCAGAAAAGACTAGAACACAATAAAGGGATCAACAAACTTTGGGATCTAGAATGATGCCCAATTTAGAGGGCAGTTTTTTAGGGAGAAGTTGATGTTGGGTTTGTGTGGGGTTTTTTGTTTATTTAATGTTTCAACTCTTATTTAGGATGCCTTAAGGCTCCCTTTCTGTTAAAACTTGTTTGGGACATTTAAGACTGAATTACATTTGTCCCTTTAATGAGCATTAAAGAGTTTGGACAATTTGTCTTCCTCACAGTCCTTGCTGGGAATCCTTCCAAGCTCCTGCCTCTGGGTTTTGTGGTTGTTGGAATTACAATGTATTCATATTTCATGCTGGAGATGTGCTAAACTACACAATGAGTCTGAGAGCAGGGATCAAAATACTCAGTTGGTGGCATGGGTGAAATGATGTTTTGCATGATAAATTTTATAAGCATAAGAGCAAAGTCTCATTTGCCTTCAGATTTGTGATGTCTCACTAAATGAAATACCCTAAACTCATGGCAAGACACTCTGTGCGGTAATATTAATAATTTATTTTTTTGTGCTTATGCTGCGTAGAAGTGTGTGAATTCTAGCCAATACATTCTGTGATGTATATATTTGAAGAGATGTGTTTTTTTTAAGATACTATGAAAAATAGTATTTGGTGTTTGTTCAATCAAGAGATGATAAATTCCACTCAAATCAACATATGTGCACTTTGCCTGGTGGGTTGAAATAAGGATAAAATGTGTTATTGCCAGAATTGCTGAATTCTTTTATTGTAGTGACTTGCTGTGTGACCTCAGCTGTATTTCATTAGTCATCAAATGATGACTTAACGATATCATTAATGACAACAACCAGAGACAGTTCCCATGCTCTTGGGAAAGCAGAGTCAGCTGCTGCTCCTGCTGTGCTGAAGCCATGGAGCACCTGGGATCTGCTCACCTTCATCCTTTCCCACCAAAATTTAGATGCACAGGGATGGCGGTTTGATTGAGCTGTTTACAAGGACACCAGAGTCTGTCTTTTTGTCAGCCACAGCTCTGAATTATCCCTTACAGCTCAAGGAATAGCCAAAAGGTTGCCTCTTCCAAGATGGATTTGTTTGGGAGCAGTAAACATGGAGCAGGACAGGTTTCTGTGCCCACAAGGTGGCAATCACAGAGCAAACATCCACCCTCTCTGCAGGATGCAGCTTTTAAATTAACACTGTGCTCCTTGGGCTGCAAAGATCCCCATAAAATATAAATGGTGCAGCAGGTAGGGAAAGCTGCTGTGCTACGCATATATAAAATGTACATGTGCTTGTTTAAATGGTATTTCTTCCCTAAACCCCAGAAATGCCCAGTGCAGTATGTAAATACACTGTTCACTGCTCCAGGCTATTGCTGGGATAACTTTTTTTGGTTTATCTTTATCACTTTAGGGCTGTCGCAAGTGGAAGGCAGCAGTATTATATTAATATATGTATGATGATTCCAGCACACTGTAGTTACTATAAAACTGTTTAATAGTGGCCTTTTTATTTCATCTCTTTTACCAGAAGCTGTAGAAATTGTCTGGTTACTTTTATATTTTAGTCCTGAGGGCAAAAAAATAACTGTAAAAATTGGTTTGGAATGTTTCCTGTTAAACTATTTTCACGGGTCAGAGGCATGACGTGAAATATTTCTACAGAGAAAATAACAAGTTCTACAGTACGTCACTGCTACAGGCTCCATTTTCACATCCTGTAAAATAGCTCCTCTCCCTTCTCCCCATTTTTCTTGCTGTGTGAATGGATATGGAAGTGTTATCCGAGTTGGCTGCAGTACTGTGTGCTGATTTTGATGGAACTGTTTCAGAAGCAGCAGTTAGTGTGAGCCTCTTCTGCAGGGATTCGAGCAGAGAGCCCGCACGGTGTGGTCCCTGCATCAAAACACCTGACTCTGCTGCTCTTAATCTGCAGAGCTCAGGCACCACTTCGTGTGGCAGCAGCAGGGAGGGGAATTTGAGGATGGGTTGCAGAGGATGATGTCCTCTGGAGCAGAGCACGCTGGGCTGGGCTGGGCATCCTTTTGGGAGAGCTTTGCTGCAAGTCCTGCCTGCAGACATCAGACTTCACATCTGTGCAAGGTCTCGTGGTGCCCGTGCTTGTGCCCATCTCTTTGGAAGGTTCTGATCAGGCCCATGGGGCTGTTGCCTCACTAGACATGGGATCCAGGCTTCCCTGAGCGCCTTCTCCAGGCGTGAATGGTGTCTCTGATACTCAGAGGTTGCCTTGGGCCACCTGCTAGAAGAACTGGTTGCAAAAGAAGTTTGGGAAAGCACAAAGGAATACAGGAACAGCAAGCTGTGCTTTCCCCTATCATGAGGGGAAGGATAGGAGAAGATAGTGGTATGAGAAAATAGTTTGGGTCCGGATTGACTTCCGGGTACAGGACTCTCTGAGGTCCTGATACGGCTCCGAGTGTTTGGTGGCACAACTGTCTAATACACTGACAAAGGGGGAGTTATTGGGTGATTTTTTAAACTCGGGGAACAGCCTGAGTTACCTGTGTTACCACTAACCCCAAAGCACCCAGTAGGGTGTGTAGTTTGCTGTTGAATGAGGGCTGACACAGTGGGATAGTGAGGACATGACTGAGATGGTGCAGCTCACTGGACTAGGTGAGTTTTAGGCAGCTGCACTGTCCTCCAGAATCAAAACAGGGAGTGAGTGGTCTCTGCTCTCAAGGACCATGATTGCAAACATCCTCATCACCTTTTGAGGCTGGGACAACAATTAAATATACAAATAAACAGCATCAGAAGGCAGTCCAACTTCTTTCTCTGGTATTTCTACTGGCTTGAGCTTGTGCTGTGGTCTAACACCACATGAGGCTTTCTGGATCCTCTGCTTTAACTGTTGTCATGGCATTGTTACTTCTGGGGTGATTTTGTGCAAGTTTAAGCTTGTGCCAGACTGAAACCAGAAGGAACGGCATTTTCTTCTTATATGTGGAGCCTGTGTGATATTAGTAGGTTAAATATATGCATGTTTTAATGAATAGCTGGAAAAAATAATAAATGGAAGGCGTTGCTGGCTTTTTATTCCCCATGGGGGTCTTTTCTTCCTCTCTGCTGCCAGGAACTTACAGTGCTGCTTTTTTTCCTTGACCTACCACTTGGATGTTCTGGTCTAGGTGTGAGTGGGGAGTGACCAGGAAGATCATGTAGTGGAGTAGGGAGGCAGAGGTGGCCTTGAGGCAAGGCAGGGGTGTAATGAAGAGAATTAGAGGGGAAAACCAGAACCCAAGGGGTCAGATGAGGGGGTGGGATGGCAAAGAAGCACCTCTGGGCCCAGTGGAAAAGTTGAATCTAGCAATAAATTAGTAATGTGTAATAAACATCAGCAGCCCTAGTGACAGCTCTTAATACTGATTTCTTTTTTTTCCCTCAATAGAAAACCCCTCTGAACTCTGTAAAGCTAAATATGAACAGAAGCAGTGCCAAAATCTCCATTTTTGTTTTACAGATGTCTCAAGTTTAGTCCTGGAGAACAGGAGTCAAGGCATAGGAGACATGAAGGCCTTGAAAGAAATAGCTTTCTCTTGGTCGGAGCACAGCAGGTATGAAAGGATTAGTTTTAAAGAACTAGTCTTTTGTTTTATTTCTTTGATTAAAGGGAATTACAAGAATAAGATATTGAGTTAAATCATCTTGATGTCGCGGGATCCAAATTGTCACCAAGGTAGGGAAGCGAAAAGCTTGGATTCAAAGCTGAATGCAGAACACTCTTTATCTTTTGCTGCTGCCCAGAGCCCATCTCTATTCTGCTTCCTTTTTGACATTGAATGGAATGTGGTTTGTGCTCCCTAATAGAGCTGGCACAATTTCAGGCTGATATGGCTGTCCTGGCAGTGTCAAGTCTATCTTGAGCCATCAAGGCACAGTGGCTCCTTACACACTCATTTTTATCACCTCCTGCCTCACTCTACTGGAAGCTCAGAGCAGAGGTTAAAAACATCCTCTGCACTGGGACTCCTCTCCAGCTGCTAAGGGCCCACTTTTTCTCTGACCCTTCAAGATGCTAAAGCCAGGCTGCTTCAGCTGTCACTGGCTCGAAAGGAAGCCTGTCCCTTGGCATGCTGCATCATTTATTCCTGTTTCTTTCTGATCTGTGGACTTGAAATCCACCCTACCTCCCATTAATAAAGGTTCCGCCAGATGCACACAGAAGGGACCTGTTGCAAACAGCAAAACATCGGGATTTTTTTTCCACACGTGACGACATTGATGATTTGAAAATAATCTGCAGCTTTGTGAAGCAAATACATAGTGTTGGGTGTTTCCAGGAAGTGGGATAGCTGCTTATTAGCTCTGTTGGGCTGGCTTTTAATGGGCTGTGCTGTGAGCATTCTGTATTTAGGGCTGCTTGCAGTGAGCACTGTTCTGAGTCTACTTTTTTTTTTGGCAAAAGCCACACTCATTTCTGTAATAAATTCCCTGTTTGAAGTTGGTGGGGAGAGAGGCCTGAGGCTCATGCAGTAGAGCAAGCCTAGGCATTACAATGAAAATGACAATAAATGTAGCCATAAAAGGGATTTTAAATCAGCAGTCACATTTTTTACCCCCCTGCCCTGAAAACATTTTAAGTGTTTTCTCCATATTCTGCCAGAACTGCTGTACAGGTGCAGTTAAGGACTTTACCTATTCTGCAGCCTGTTCATATAAAATACAAATATTACATTTTGTCTAAGAGGTCTGTTGGAGCTCACTGCTTCACCACAACGACTTAATATTTGCAGTAGCAATGAGAGTTATCCTGAGGACGCTTAAACAACGTTTTTAAATAGAAAAACTGGCCCAGATTGGATGCTGCACCTGTTTTTCTGTGTTAGCCCAACTCTCTTCTCTTGTAGTCCATCACCTAACCTGGACTCACGTGGGGCTCTGCTGAGCACAGTTTCCAATTCCATGTGCACTGTGCTCACTGCAGCCAATGGGATACAGCTGTGCCTCAGTTCCACAAGAACAAATATGCTTTCAAGTGTTATTTAGTGCCAAGAGTAGAGCTTTAGCCAGAAGCTAAATAAGGTACAAATCTCCACCGAAATACAAAGGGATTAAATATCTGGAAGATCTGATTTGCCTTCCAAATATTAAACTCTAAGTGATGACCTCTAGCAGAGGGTGGGCTCCCCCTGTCCTGTGGTATGGGCCAGACTCTTGCAAAGCGGTTTTTATTTGTATGTGGAGGGAAGATGAAGGAAAGTGAACCTTTTTTTCAGAAGACAATGGTTCTTCCATGTCAGAAACTGATCCCGATCCCCTTAAGACCGCAAAACAAATTTTTCAACCACTGTCAAGCTTGCCCTGTGACAATGAATACAAGTACATGGGTGTTGGGGCTTTTTTCTGCTTAGGTTTTGCTGTAATGTAAATTCAGAGCATAGGTTTCTGGGAGAAAATTCCTAACTCTTCAATGTAATATTTCAACAATGGTGACAAAAAACTTAATATTACTAAATCACAACTTTTTCCTCCAGGAATTCAAATTCCAGTTATGGTGGGCTGATGAAATTAAGTGCTCTGCAGTATTGTAGTGACGTTAAAGAGCACATGGGGACTGTAGGTGATGCTTTGGAGATTAATGACACCGTGTGTACAGAAAGATAGGGGAGAGGGCTAGAAAGTGAGGCTTGGTGACAGGAACAGAATTCACTTAGAGCAAATGAAGTGCAGCTCTTACGAAATGTGAAAAATGGTGATGTTACAGCAGATTCTGTTTCAAAATCTGAGTAATGATATTTGACAATTACACTCTTGTAGGCAGTTTTGTCCTGGTCATCTCTGCCTTGCTGATGCAGGGCCAAACCTTCTCCATTGTGAGTGTATCCACTGGGGTCACACATCTTCATAGGGTTTCTTCATGTTGCCAGTGACCTTATTTGAAGCAGGGCTTGATTCAGGATTGGAGCCTTTTGCAGTAATTCCTTCTAGTACCAGCATATACTACAATTTCAATGGAAATAATGTGACTTTAGCCTACAGTCATAAAATAAATCCATGTGCTTTTTTTTTTTTTTTTTTTCCTGGCTAAGGAATCAGCTTTATTGTATTTTTTTTATTTCTTTTTTTTCTTCTTCTTCCTTTTAACAAATACAGTTAAATCATGTCATGCCAAGACTGAAGAATGTATTTACATAGCATTACCTATTCCTGTACTACCTGGAGGAACTATCTCAGTGGTATCAAGAGAAGTATTATTTTATTTTAAGAGACAAGGTTGAAGCAGCAACTATCAAATCATCTCCAACACCTGCACATCAACTGGTGAACTGATGGGCTCTGCCAGTCAGTGGGATTGCAAGTGGCAACCAGTGACAATATTTGGTGGGATCTACTGGGATCCCCACTGCAGAAAAATTGATATGGATGCTTCTGGTCAAAAGCAATAGATTTTAGGTTGTGTCTTTTCTTAGTTTGGATCTTTTTATAACTGTTTATCTGCATTTCAAAATGATTGTAGTTAGAGAAGCGTGGAACCTCAGTGGGATCAGAGCAGAGATACCTCCTGGCAGGAGCACTGGGCTGTAGGTGAAGAGGTCTCAAACTCTGGCTTGGTAATTGACCCTGTGACCTTGACCAAGTCATTTAAACTGGTGCTGCTTTGCCTGGTCTCCTGCAAGATGGGGCTGGCACTCTCTTTTGTTGAGGAAATGGGTGTGAGGGTTGTATTTGTGGGTGCCCAGGAAACACCAGGGCTATTTTTGCACTGATAGAAGGTAGCCACCTCAGGGCTTGGGGCAATAATTCAACTTGGGGCACAGAAATGAGCGTAACTGAGCAGAGGAAGAGGAGCCTGGGACTGCATTGCTGCATGTTTCTTGGCTCTTAAGCTGATTGCAGGGATGGCAGTCTAGCAGTGCTCGCTGTTTTTACTGAAATCTGAGCTCCTGGAACCATGGGAATCTCAGCTTTAAATAAAAGAGGGGGAAAGTAATCTAATCTTCATAGCTTTGCTCATGGTTTATAAATGGAGAGCTGGCTGTATTGAATTTGGTGTAGCAATGTGTTCTCTTGTGAAAATGTATTAAAGAAAATTTCCTTATCTCTTGCCAGCTCTCCTGTGTTGTCATAGCATTGGGATATTTTTTAAAGTGCATGGGATTAAAGTTATTTTGGGACCCTAGACTGTGAATTCCTTCTTAAAAACTGTCAGAAAAACATAGGTATATAATGTCTTGAGTAGACTTTCCTTCTATGTGATCAGCCCCTTCGACCTCCCTGTACTGCTCTGTGGAGTTGTGTACCTTAGGGGCAGTGCTTTTCGTGATTCCTGACTCAAACTTTTACAACCTTGGCTCTCTTTAAAAGGAAAAAAAAGAAAAATTGTACTTGCAAGCTTTTAGCAGACAATTCCTGGTATTAAGAGGATACCAAGAATTTCTTTCTTGCTGCCCTGCACACACCCCCATCCTTTTATGCTGGTATCAACAGCCGAGACACATCTGATCTTCTGTGAACAATGCTTTTGATGTGATTTTTTTTCTCTTTTTAACTTTAAATTCTTTCAATTCTTATCATACTGTCTGTTTTTCTCTAGACATTACTGCGTATTGACATATGATCCACTTTAATATAGATGATTCATAGGAGGTTAAATGTTTTTGTGATGTTTTGCTGGTTGTTGGTGTCTGATCAAGAGTTTGCTCTGACATGAAACCAGGAAGGGTTTTTATACTGAAATTGAAGGGCAGGAAATAAAGGATGCTTAAATAAGAGTACAGCTCTGAAAATGAGCACACAGAACTTGTCTTTCCTATTCATAACCTCCAACTGCCCTGAAGGGATTGACTAAAATCCAAAGCATGCTGATATGAAATTGGGGACTGATTTTTTTTTTTTTTAAATATTTATATATTAATGTATATCTAAAATATATGTTTATATACAAATAAAACACTACTCTCTGCAGTACAGGTTGGTCTATGAAGCTCCATTCACTTACCCACCTGTTATGAATGGATGTGAGGGTTAGACAAGCCCTTGCCTTTTGCCCAGGCCTCTGGCAGCAGGCAGTAACTTATTTGAGGTGGCCAGCACCCCAAGACTCACTCTCATTCGTAAGTTCTGTAATGATGCCTGATTCGGTCCATTTTNGAATCAGCTTTATTGTATTTTTTTTATTTCTTTTTTTTCTTCTTCTTCCTTTTAACAAATACAGTTAAATCATGTCATGCCAAGACTGAAGAATGTATTTACATAGCATTACCTATTCCTGTACTACCTGGAGGAACTATCTCAGTGGTATCAAGAGAAGTATTATTTTATTTTAAGAGACAAGGTTGAAGCAGCAACTATCAAATCATCTCCAACACCTGCACATCAACTGGTGAACTGATGGGCTCTGCCAGTCAGTGGGATTGCAAGTGGCAACCAGTGACAATATTTGGTGGGATCTACTGGGATCCCCACTGCAGAAAAATTGATATGGATGCTTCTGGTCAAAAGCAATAGATTTTAGGTTGTGTCTTTTCTTAGTTTGGATCTTTTTATAACTGTTTATCTGCATTTCAAAATGATTGTAGTTAGAGAAGCGTGGAACCTCAGTGGGATCAGAGCAGAGATACCTCCTGGCAGGAGCACTGGGCTGTAGGTGAAGAGGTCTCAAACTCTGGCTTGGTAATTGACCCTGTGACCTTGACCAAGTCATTTAAACTGGTGCTGCTTTGCCTGGTCTCCTGCAAGATGGGGCTGGCACTCTCTTTTGTTGAGGAAATGGGTGTGAGGGTTGTATTTGTGGGTGCCCAGGAAACACCAGGGCTATTTTTGCACTGATAGAAGGTAGCCACCTCAGGGCTTGGGGCAATAATTCAACTTGGGGCACAGAAATGAGCGTAACTGAGCAGAGGAAGAGGAGCCTGGGACTGCATTGCTGCATGTTTCTTGGCTCTTAAGCTGATTGCAGGGATGGCAGTCTAGCAGTGCTCGCTGTTTTTACTGAAATCTGAGCTCCTGGAACCATGGGAATCTCAGCTTTAAATAAAAGAGGGGGAAAGTAATCTAATCTTCATAGCTTTGCTCATGGTTTATAAATGGAGAGCTGGCTGTATTGAATTTGGTGTAGCAATGTGTTCTCTTGTGAAAATGTATTAAAGAAAATTTCCTTATCTCTTGCCAGCTCTCCTGTGTTGTCATAGCATTGGGATATTTTTTAAAGTGCATGGGATTAAAGTTATTTTGGG
This sequence comes from Picathartes gymnocephalus, assembly GCA_013390045.1. NCBI lineage: Eukaryota > Metazoa > Chordata > Aves > Passeriformes > Picathartidae > Picathartes > Picathartes gymnocephalus. Next base: position 188,642 of record WEKY01037998.1, on the reverse strand, counting down.
ACCCTAGACTGTGAATTCCTTCTTAAAAACTGTCAGAAAAACATAGGTATATAATGTCTTGAGTAGACTTTCCTTCTATGTGATCAGCCCCTTCGACCTCCCTGTACTGCTCTGTGGAGTTGTGTACCTTAGGGGCAGTGCTTTTCGTGATTCCTGACTCAAACTTTTACAACCTTGGCTCTCTTTAAAAGGAAAAAAAAAGAAAAATTGTACTTGCAAGCTTTTAGCAGACAATTCCTGGTATTAAGAGGATACCAAGAATTTCTTTCTTGCTGCCCTGCACACACCCCCATCCTTTTATGCTGGTATCAACAGCCGAGACACATCTGATCTTCTGTGAACAATGCTTTTGATGTGATTTTTTTTCTCTTTTTAACTTTAAATTCTTTCAATTCTTATCATACTGTCTGTTTTTCTCTAGACATTACTGCGTATTGACATATGATCCACTTTAATATAGATGATTCATAGGAGGTTAAATGTTTTTGTGATGTTTTGCTGGTTGTTGGTGTCTGATCAAGAGTTTGCTCTGACATGAAACCAGGAAGGGTTTTTATACTGAAATTGAAGGGCAGGAAATAAAGGATGCTTAAATAAGAGTACAGCTCTGAAAATGAGCACACAGAACTTGTCTTTCCTATTCATAACCTCCAACTGCCCTGAAGGGATTGACTAAAATCCAAAGCATGCTGATATGAAATTGGGGACTGATTTTTTTTTTTTTTAAATATTTATATATTAATGTATATCTAAAATATATGTTTATATACAAATAAAACACTACTCTCTGCAGTACAGGTTGGTCTATGAAGCTCCATTCACTTACCCACCTGTTATGAATGGATGTGAGGGTTAGACAAGCCCTTGCCTTTTGCCCAGGCCTCTGGCAGCAGGCAGTAACTTATTTGAGGTGGCCAGCACCCCAAGACTCACTCTCATTCGTAAGTTCTGTAATGATGCCTGATTCGGTCCATTTTAGAATGAATTTTTTATTTAATAGACAGAAAACTGACAGACATAAGACTTAAAACAAACTCTTACTACACAGAAAGATTCTACTGGTAGATATATACGGAGTGAGGGTAAGGGTACCTGTTAATGTTACAGCCAGGGAAGAAATAATAGAACTTAGGATTCGATGTATCTCACCCTCCAGCTGTTGGTGGGGCACACACATTGAGGTCCTTTCCCTCAGTCCCCAGCAAAGCAACCACAAGACCTGCGTGCAGACTGCGGGGAGAAGATTCAAGCACCGTCAGGCTGTGAGAGGCTTCTGCCTCTGGGATCACTCCTGTGTCTTTGCTAGTTTACAAAGCAGTGTCTCTCAGTCAAGAATGTTTCTTTTCTCTCTCCCCACATCAGCTCTCCAGACCAAGATGTTGATTCTTAGCTGAGCCTGAGCCCTTTTGGCACCAGAGATGATCCCTGCTGGGCCTTTTAGCCCCTGGGTTCTCTCTTCTATATGCACCAGCCATCTGTGGTAGAGAGGAGAGGGGGTAGATGTCCTGCCACACCAGCAGAACAAGACTTGCATCAATATAGAATCATGAATCTGGAGAACAAACACGTTTTTAACCAACCCATTTTTAAATTTTGAGTTTCTATAGAGTTCTTTTTAGAGCTGTTAAAAAAAATACACAGACTATTTTCTGTACGTGTAATAGGTTGTGGTGAGTGGAGCCCTCCTTCTCCTGATAGCTGCAAATGTGCCATGAATTGATGGAGCATGAAAAGCTATCCCATTTCTGGGAAAAGCAGGCTCAGGAGACCGAATAGAAATGCAGACTTTCAGAATTCAAGATTTGCCAGTGGTGCTAGTAAAGTAATGTCGCCATCTATCTCGAAGTCCAAGAGCAAGACTGGCTTAAAACTCTAACAAAGTCTTCTATTGCTTCTCTAAATTCTTCCGAATGTGCTCAGACACGTTCCAGGAAGAGACTGAACCTGAATCTACTCTTAAATGGTATATTGAAAAGAAAAATAAAGTATTTAAAAGGCCCCATGCATTGACTAAATCAGAGAACATGAAATAACACTGGTGATATTCTCTTTCTTGCTGGTGCAAAAGTTGTTTAATAAATCCTGATCACATTCAAAAAGTTGTGGTTCCCATCTGGTGAAAATGTGGTTGAAGAGGGCTGACTGCTGGTTTCATCTATATTTGGGTCTTAATACATTTTGGTTTCTCTCTTTTTGTTTTCCGTTTGGAACGGTGTATTCTAGTGACATTGAAAGAACACCTTAATGTAATAATGCATTTTAAAAAAATTACAAAGTAAGGAAGGCAAGTTTTCTCCCATAAGTTCAAGAGGGCTTAACTAACAAAGTTCTGTTCATTTCTGTTTATTACGTGTTTCTTCCTGAGCAGGTTCACCAGTTCAGGAGAATTTGTGGTGCTTAAATTTTCCAGTGCACAGGAGAAGTTCGTAGCACACCTCATGTGACAAGTGTAAAACTCATGCTGTGTGTGTGTATATATATATGTTTTTTTTTTTTAATGTTAAAGATTTAGCTGAATGTAAAGCTCTGGCTCTGAACAAGAGACTAAATTGTACCAGAGTTATCTGACTGTAGTTGAAACAAGTCTATAGTTGGAAAAGTAAAGGGCAAAAGTTGGGGTGGCTCAGGTGATGGCCGTGTATTTATGGATATTATATTTGCCCGCCCTTAACTAAAAAGATTTGGAAGGCATTCAATTATTCTGGCCCTAATCTGCATCTGGTTTTGTTTTCTACTTTTTAAAAATTAAACTTGAGGATAACCTTTTCAAGACAGGGGTTATGCAGCCCTCTTTTATGATAATTGAGAAATATCGGTGAAAAGTACTTTGTGCCTGAGGGATCTGCTCCTTGCAAGAGGCTGTACAGATCAAACACGTTGTTGTTAAAACAGATTCTTGACTGATAATATCCACCATCTGGGAGCAGTGCTTGCACATACAGAATTGGATGCACCAGGGAAGGTGGTTGGTGTTGCTTGATGTTGAGATAGCCTTTGATAGAATGGGAAGAGGAGCTGTTTACAGGGGACAGATTTCCACAAATTTCTTGCAGGAATCCATTAAAATCCTGTTTATATCCTGGGGCAGTGTGTGATAACTGAGTATTTTCTAATGTAATTTCACATTGAAAATGAGGGAGAGGGTTTATACAAAGATGTATTTCCCTTTTCTTACGACATTTCTCTGTTATCCCCAAACCCTGGCAGAGGAGGTTAGAGCAACCATCAGATTAATGACACTTAAATAGATCTTTCTTTGTAGACAAAAGCTGATCGTTTCTTTTTTTTTAAGAACTGACTACTTAGAGCTTTCAACAGATGCTGAGCAAATCTTTGTGTGACTTGTGTGACTTATCCTTGTTTCCTGAGGCCACAGAAAGGCTTTGTAAAGGAGAATGAGAACCGGGGATTTTAGCATTCCTCTGCTGGCACTGCCAGCCCTGGAACCAACGCCTTTTCCCCACCGCAGACTGTGGTAAACTTGCATTGGAAGGACAAACCTCATTGCTGACAATACTGTGAATATTTTGGTTTGTGTTCCTTTGTCTGTATTTTTATAACTTGTGCAGTTTCAATCAAACTTTTGCACAGACCAAGGGGTAACAAAACTTTTCCTGGGAGGGGCTGGACTGGAGCCACCAAGCACAAGACTGCTCCTTGCACTAAATCCCTTTGTATGTAGAACTTCATTTTGGCAAAGTACTCAGTGTTTTCTACCCCTGCACTCATGGAAAAGAAACTTTTTGGACTTTGTGTAGAAATCAAGCACATCATCATTTAGTCCACATTGTGATGGTAGGTCACCTGCTTAAAGGCAGAATTATCTGAACTAACACATTACCAAAACACTTCTTGACTTGGAAGGTGATGATTGTGAGTGAACTTGTTAGAAATCAAAAGCTGTTTGGGATTGGAAGAAGGGGTGGGAGGGGTGCATGGAAATAAGATACTATTTGAAGATGATTCTTCTTCATTGAGCATTCAAAACTCCTATGCAGGACTTCTGCAGGAGAGCTGTAACTCAGCAATATCGAAGTATTCACTACATGTCAATGAGAAAAAAAGAGCTTATAATCACTATTTCACTGGCAGATTGGATGATAGGTTGCCACCTTGAACAGACTGGAGTTTTCTGACAATTCAGACCTCTTCAAGAATGAAGTTTCTATATAAAGAGATTTGTAAAGAAATGACTATTTCCAGTGAGGGATTTGTGTGTGATTTCATTCCTTTCTTTCATAACTCTAACCATATATATGTATATATATTTCTTTTCATAACTGTCACAGTATCAAAGGCAAGGAAAGCGAGCCCACTGCCTGAGATTCACTGACAGAGGATTTGAAATACCTGGATTTGACTTTTGCTGGGCTGCAGATCATCTGTATTTTCTTAAGTAAATCACCTGGATTAGATCAGAGAGATATTTCTGTGGATATTCCACAGCCCTACCCAATGTTTAGGTATCCTTCACGCTGACTTGGCTGTCTTGGCTCTCTTGTGCAGTGTGTGGGAATGTCACCTGCTTTATGATGAGATGTCAGCCTCTGCTGCTTTGCTTTTCATGTGGCAAATAAAATCTGCAAGTGCAGATGTGGACAGTGATCAGAAAAAGGGGGGTCAATGCCCTTTGTAAGGACCTGAGTGAAAGTGAGGTTTAAGGCCAAAACTAGTAAAGACACAGTAAAAGCAGTGATTTAAGAAGGACGATTCTGTTAATTGCATAATTAGTAGCATATTTGCAATGTACCAGATTTCCTATTCCACATTAATTTGATGAGAAATCTCTGTGGTTCTTCACCCCATTAAAAGCAGCCTTTGCTGAGCTCATACCAGGATGATGATTTGATATTATGTGGGGAAAACAAATCAATCACAGTTTACTATTCATGAGTTGCAACTTGTGAAGCCCCAAACTATCATTTACTGTTCTAAAGCAAAACGTGTTGCAATAATAATTCATGTTTTATTGCTTCCTCGTGCTAGCAAGGTGCCTGCCCACGTCTCCCTTCAACATATAAACCTCTGCTCTTGTGAAAATGGAGTTCATTCATTTGGTGTTCCAGAGCAGATCAAACCTGCCAAATGCTCCCTGCCCAAAGTCTGATTGTCAGCTCCACTGTGCACAGTGGGGCGGAAAGAGGGCAGGTTTAAGGGGAGATGCTGGGGCAGGCTGTGTCTGGACTGGGTCCAGCAGCCCTGGATGGTCACAGGAATTTTAGATGTCATTTACAGGTGACTATGGAGACCTGATGTGCAAGAAGGCAGTGATGTGAAATACAGAGTTTTTTGCTGGTTGTGTTGCATCAGGCTGAGCAGCTTCTTGCTTCCTTATTTAGGAGCATTTAACAGCTACTCCCTACTCTCAGGTACTCTTTTGAGTAATAATATATTCTAGTTCTTGATAGAATTATTTTGTGTGATTTTAGTGAGCAGACCTCATAGTGCTGACTCGTGTCAGCTGCCTGAAGTTGGATTTGCAGCTTGTAACTGTGATAAATATTTGAAATAATAAGAGGTCTTGTAAAAAACACCAGAGGACAGAGGTGGAAGGCAGCATTTTCCTGACCTTTCCCTAGCTAAAATGTTCGTATATTTTCCAAAGATTTGATTTTTCTGCATGCAGGACAAGTCTTTAGCCTAAAAACATTGTGGCATGGGGGAAAGCTGTATTCCTTGGACATTGATTATTTCAAAATCATTACATAGTTACAAAGTCAAAAGCAGTTCCACCTGTAATTTCTTGCTGTAATGCTATTTAAAAGAACCCTTTTTAAAATTAATATATTGAGTTTTTTTTTCTGTTAGACCTGTTTAGAAAATACGAAAGATTTGTAATTAAACCAACGCACACAAACCCCCTCCCAGTGGTTATCAAGGCTAATACTTGGTAGATATTTACCTGGGAAGGCCACTGTGAAAAGGCTGGGATTTATATGCCTTTAGAGTGTATCTATGAAGTGGTGATAAGCTGACAGCTTCACTAACAGTAACTGTATTCAGACAGGAAAATGTAGGCTGGTAAGTAAGTAAAACTATGTCCCCTCTTCTGTTGAAATACCTTGAAGATATTGTAATGGGAGAACAGGTTTTATCTGAGACAGAGTAACCAATTATTCCATTAAACTTGCAGGAAATTAATATCTGAAAGGCTGCTACCCCTGTGCTGACTTTATTAAGGCTAGACAACAAGTTAAGTTGTTATTACAAGGACTGATAGACACACAGTTGTAGTAATTGCTTAAGCCTCATTTCATTAGTGAATTAGGCCAAAAATAGAATGGAAAAACCTCGGAGTGGTGAGACTTGCAGAGCTGGAGTTTTAATTTTCCATAACAAGGCCCATTAGAAACAAACTGAATGTATCAGCAACTGCCCTTCCTTCCAGACATACTGGTAAAAGGCAGGTTTCTAAGCCTGTTATCTTTGTACTTCCTAGCTCTAAATGCACAGGATTGCTGAGCACCAGAGGATGCAATGAACTGGATGGGAGCTGTTTTGCTGTGCTTCTCACTAAGGGTGGTACAGAGGCAGGCACATTCGAATTGTTCACAGATGTCCATCGCGCCCCTCCCTTTGTGAGGAGGTTTCCTGCAGTAACACACTGCATGTTCCTTCAAGGACACAGCACTGAAAAGGTTTTGGCCCTCACATTCTGCAGGACTTGTCCACAGTAGAAACTTGCAGGTTTTACACAAATTTCTTTCCAGAGGTTCAGTGCCAAAGTTTTGCTTGTGATGAGGAAACGATCTGAGGGAAATGATGTGACTTTGCAGGCACATCACCTGTCCCTGTCACCAAACCCACACTCCCTTGTGCTTACTCAACAAATAAATTGTGAGAACTCGAGATTAATATTGCTCACTAAGCATTTATATGCTCTGCTCCTGTGTGGCACACGGGTGAAGTTGTGCCACAGCACCTTGGACTGGCTGGAGAATGAGGGAACAGGGCCAGGAGTGCCCAGCCTCTGTCTGCCTTTGAAAGGGACAACTTAAACCTCAAGTTCTTTAGGGTAGGAGGTTTGGCATCTTGTTTTGGATAAATTTTTCAAAAATGTGTTCTGTTGCTTCCCACATAATACACCTGCATCCCAGTATGTCACACAAGGACACTGGGCTGACCCTCTTTGCCACCATGAGGTGCCTGTGCCTCCATTGCAGCCTAGGAAGGGTTTTGTCCTCATGGCAGAGCCAAACTTGTACCTTGCCACCCCCCAGAAAAACTCCTGCTTAGGAGGAGAGTGGGCCTGTGAGGATGATGTGGATTTTTTCACCAAAAAAAGTGTTTATTTGAGGGGAGAGGTTCCCAGGGCTTTCCCTGGGGGTCCAGGTTTTGCTTTCCTGTCCTGCCCCAGCTCCTTGCTTGCCTGTGCCTGGAAGCTGCGTGTCTATACCTGTATCTGGTTATATAGACACAAAACTACACCTATTTTTTGTTCATTTTCTTTAATATATGGGGGGAAATTCCTGTGTGGCTGTTGCCTGGTAACTGGTGAAGCTCATGTGGAGACTGGGAAGGGGCTCTGTGTGTGTGAGTATTGAAACCTCCTCTCCCTGTTCCTGCTGCAACCCTTCCTTGGAGAGGTGAATCCCTCCTTAGAGAGCTGGGGCTCCTAAAGCTGGAAATTAAAAACCTTTTTTTACATTCTGACCCTCTCTGTCCTGGAGAGAGAGCGTTCATTATTCCCATATTCCCATCCTCTAAAGGAACAAAACACTGCTTTCAGGTCCCCTTTCATACAGAAACGTGACTCTGTGGAGGGCAGCCCTGTCTCTCAGTGCCAGTGAAAGTGTTTGGCTTTACAGATTATATTGATGTTTAGCACCAGCCCCTGCAGCTGGGCTCACTAAAAATAGCCTTGGAGAGAATTCAGTGAGGGAGAAGTCAAACTGTATAGAAGGATTTTATTTATTTTTAAGGGCTGAACGGATGTTAAATTTCAGCCTCTCTCTCTCTCTCAGTAATGTGTATTACTGAGTGCTCTGTGTAAATGCTGTCAAGCCTCTGGGTGCTATCAGCCAACGATTCCTACCCAGCTGTGTGTCAGTCTCTTCCCACTTGATGGGATGGTGTATTTACTGAAGTGGAGGAAAAAATCCCAAGACAATAGAGAAAAATTGCCATGAAAGGATCATTGCTGTATCCTTAAGAGTTGTAGAGTCACACCTTTCCCCACCTGAGGTTTCCTTTGCTGTTTCCAAGCAGCCTCCTTAGCCCTCTCCACTGTGCTGGTGAGAGTTCTGCTCCTGTGTCCATCCTTACAGTGTGTAATCAGCAGTGACATCACCTCGGAAAGCCCTGCTGCTGTGTCGTGTAGAGAGAACTTCAGTGAATTCTGTTTTTCTTGAACAGGAACCACCTGGAAGATGAGTAGGTACAATCTAAGCTTCTCCCTGAATTTTTTCTAGCTGCTGTTAGACAGCTTTATGCTAGCCATTGGTGATGGCATTCAGGGAGGTTCAGTATCTAGTAAGTTATTTGATTTGGTAAATGGGGAGATTTCAACAGTAACCCTGTGTTCAGGTTGTGAGTACTCACAGTCTCTTCTAATATGATGCATCCAAGGCAAATTATTTGGAGGAAAATGGTTTTTGCATTCCACAATACTTGGGATATTTCTAAGTGTGATGACCCTACTGCTTTCATTATATGGGAGATCCACATTCCAATCCTAATACTTAATGCAACAAGCTGTGGGCACAGCCCATGCTCCTTAATTCCAAGGAAATGTCTCTGAATCAGACTACAAACAACACGATTGGGTCTCTGATGTTAAATCCTCTCTGGATCAATTGCATTGATTTCATTAAACAACAAGTATGGCTGTTCAGTTCAGTATCTATTTAATTATGTTTTGTCGTTGCTGTGTAGAGTTATATCGAATATTCAGACATTTCCTCAAAAGATAATGTCTCTCCTCATCTTCTGTTTGATACAAATCACTGTAGTATGTGAATTATAATTGCATGAAATATTCAGGAGGATTACTTTAGCTGAAGATGCCTCATGAGTGGCCAGTAACTCTTTCCTTTTTGTCCTTTGATGAAATAGCAATTTATTTATTTGGGTATCCGAGGGATTGATGTAGAAGCAGCACGCAGACAAGAAAGAGCCTATATTTCTCTCTTGACTTTTGAGGAGAACTGGTGTAAATGAGTAAGTTGGGGAGGTCTCTCAGGGCTTTTTGTACTGGTGGAATGCAAAGGCGGGGCTGTGCATTGAGCAGAAGGAAGCTTTTATGCTCATTATGTGAAAAATGTAGGATAAAGCTCAAGTGTGGGCCGTAATGAGGTTCTTACTCTTGATTACATTGGACAGATACAGAGGCCAACAGGACTCTGGGTTTCAGAGGGAGAAGAACTTGACATAAGAATTACATTTTCAGCTCTAAGGATCTAATTCTTCCAGGAGTTTAAGAGCTGAGGTGAGAGTAGGCATATTCATTACAAAGGTCTATTTTTCTGGAGTCCATTAACACACTTGGAAGACAATGATAATGCTATTAAATGAGTGGACTTGAAAAATGCTTGGGAAAATTGTCTCGTTAACAGGAGCCAATGAGCTGGTAACCTGATATTAGACCAGTGGGACTTACTATACTTTAAGAGGTATTTGGAGCTAGAGGCTGAAGGCTCAAGATTTTAAGCACAGAAAATATATATTTTAAAATTCCAGGTTAAATTGAGAAAGCATGAAAACATGTGTCTTTTAATAAATCCCAACCTGCAAAAATTATCCCTAGATCTGTAAGACCTTTGTGCCAAAATGAAAATAACAATCTTGAGCTCAAATATTTTGTAGCCAAGCATAAAGGAACTTTGGCACTGGGTGATATTTGAAAGAGATTATTGAAGGAGTTTGCTGATTTTTTTTGTCTGTCCTTTTAACTGTTGAAGGCTTTGCAGAAACTGTATCTCCATAAATGCTTTTTGCAGGAAAGATCTGCTCTTTGCTGGTGGAATATTCTGCAAGTTTCTTGGTTTAAAACAACTAAATTCAGAATTATGTGAGATCTAGAAGTTGTCACTAATATACTGCGCATTAGGGCAACTTAGTGCTTTAGAATTGGGCAGACATAATGGGGAGATGTACTGGTTTTATATAAGTGTTTCATAAAGAGAGAATCTAAAAAATCTGATTTAGCTGGAACTTACATTTTTTTATGGACAGCATTTCATAAATGATTGAAAGTGGCCTAGGACAATTGGGGAAAAAGCCAGCAAATCAGCAATAAAAAAATTATCATTTTTGTAACGCTAAGGATGTTTAGCACTATGTTTCAGCATTGGTTTTCTGAACAAAAATAAATGATTCTCTTAATCACAGAGAATGTCTGATGTTAAATGAAAATTTCAAAGAAAAGGGACATAGATAATCTGCATGATTATATCGACAGAGTATTGTTATGACACACTTGAATAATGAACATATGATGCCATATGCTCCTAGCTAATTAATATTCTTATTGGGTTAATGAGACTTGATCTTACATAGATAAGACCTCAACATAATTTAACAATATTTTAATATTTTAAATATGACTTATTTAGATTTAAATTATTAGGAAAGAGAAGTTATAAACAGTGATGTTTCAGGCATGGTAAAAAGTAGGCAGGAAATACAAGGTTTAAGAGTGGGTGAGTGTTTCACATTCAGCTCTGACCTGGCTGCTCATCTGAACCACAAAAGCAATTCTGGCCTCTGAAAGCCTCTAGTAACATCTTGGCACAACACTGCACCTACAGGGCCTTCAGCAAAATCAACTATTTTTGGACTCGTGGGAAGGAATTGCCACCTGGAAGGAAGTAGGAATATAATTTCTTCTCATGAAGTTGCCTCGTACCCTTCTGCTGTAGGAATTTTTCTGTGTTTTTTCTAAATCTCACCAGATAAAGCTGTAACTCAGTTCTCAGTGCAATTTTAGACTTTCATTTAATGACACATGCAGCAAATATATAATTTAATTTATGTACCTGTGGAGGTTGTTAAGCAACCCTCACACCCTCACATATTAAAATCATAATAGAATTTATGCAAATCCCATTTCCCACCTGAAATAGTGGGTACTATTTGTCAGAACACTTTTTTTTTCCTTAACACAAGCTCTGTGTGGCTGCTGTTTTTCATTTTGTTGTTTTAAACCAAAGTAGGAATCAAAAATAATTTCAAACTTATTTGGTGCTTAATTTTTCATGTAAAAAACCCTCAACAAAACAACAACACCAATCCCTATAGTATGAAAACAGTAATTCTCAAAGCAGCAGCCTGAGCCTCTATGAGAATTTTCAAACTAAATCTGATCTGTGCACTCTGGTCATGTTCTGGATTAGCATGTTATGTCTTTATTATATTAATGGAAAATCATTATGTTTGGCTGGGGAAATGCTATATGGCTTTATCCCAGGCTTTGCATCCTCCCCCTTCTCTTTGCTTATGCACATTTTAAGACTGGGTTCTTGTCCCCAAAGGAGGGGGAAAAACTTTCTCTGATGTTGTTTCCCTGGGTGTATTAGTAGGAATGACTTCCCAATAATCTTTTTTTCCCTACCAAAGTGAAGATTCAGATAATGAGCCCAGTGGTGTAAGTGCTGTGTCATTCTGAGATCCTTCTCCCAAGGCGCCAGATGCTGGGAGTTTCTGACACATGGGGTGAAATATTTGGGGAAAAGGGTGTTTTATTAACAGGGAATGCATGGAAGTGCTTTATTTTCTGTTTCCTTACTGTGCTCCTGTAGTTCTGCTTTGTGATTATCAATCATGGCTTGTGAGAATGCAATTTCTCACATTTGATTTGTGAGCTGTGGTCTCCTTAATCATGGTTGATGTCAAATATTCCCTCTTTTGTAGCATGATCTCTAAAATAATAGGAATATTTTTGCTCTGGAGGTTATCTAATTCATTCTTTTCTCGGTGGCCAGGATTTTATGGGAGCTTGCTTTGGTTATTGCTTTACAGTTCTGCTCTAAATTGGCTGAGGTGTTTATCATTTTTTTCCCCTGCTTTTATAATCTTTCAGTCTTTAACAACTGCTCTGTCATATTTACCAAACTTTGAAGGGCTCAGTTTCCTGTGAAGGTAGAAGAGTTAAGCTAATCTTTGCTGAACGTAAAGAAGTTTATAACTGGGAAATGCCCTCTGGAGTGCTGCTCTGCCTGCTTTGTTCTTGAAAAACTGTAACTACTTTAGGGATTCTGTAAGCTCCTGATTTAATTCCTGGATTTTCACTGTAAGTGAGGGATGACCAAACCAAAAAATAGGTCAACATTTGGGGAAATTCAAACCTAGATCTATTGACGAAAATTCTGCTTTATTCTGTGCATCATTCCTGCTGCTCTGCCCCAGGATTTATGCCCATGAGAAGAGTGCGGTGGAATTGGAGCTCTGAAATTTTTGAGATCTTCCTCTATTTTCATAAGCATTTCTGGTGCTCAGCCCACCTTAGAGTCAAGCCTGAAATGTCAGGAGTTTATTTTTTTAAATCACATTATAAAATGTGAGTCACTGTGAATACTTTTATTGTATGTTGGGCTGGGAAGGACAGATAATGGAGGTTTGATAACAAAATATCAGAAAGTAGAAGAGATCTCATTATTGCAGGAGTTGAAAAGTTAACATACTTATTAAAGTTCTGACAATTGTGACAGTCATCCTTGCCTGTAAATGTCAGTGCATTATAAACTTCCATAGCTCCCTCCTTGTTTCTCAGACTCTTGTCAATCACTGCAAATATTTCACAAATCAAAAGTCAAAACATAAACTTTATTTACTTCCCTGCTGCATCATTTTTAAGCTTAACCTATGAGATGGAAGCTGTGATCTGTTTTTCTGGAATATTTGACAGCTGCTTGCTATTAATAGGATTTTTTGGAAAGCACTGCCTTTGAACCCTGCCCACTGCTCTGAATGCCCAGCCACAGCAGGGGCACCTCTCGCCTGGGTTTATTGTTCTCACTGCACATGGATTTTAATGAAATATTGCAAACAAGACTGTACACAATGTTACGTAACTGACCCAAAAAGTGAGATGCAAAAAGGGAAAAATGTGCATGAAGGGTAGAAGTTACATGATGAAAGCTTAGAGAAGGGGGAAAAAGTTTAATGTAAAAACAAGCAAGTTTCCTTTGGGTAAATGATTGGACATCATGGAATTGGAGATGTTTATCTTTGTGCATCCTGGGTTCCTCAGTCTGTTTTAAAGACAAATCTATTGTGCACCATGTTCTGGTTGCATTTTTCTATTCCATGTGCAAAATGCTGAGCCAGAGCTGTTTTTCTTTGCTTCTTTTGCAGTAGCATGCAGCAGCTTCCAGCTTTGGCAACAGATGGGGCTCCAGGTTCTCCATCAGAGTGTGTTCCCACTGAGCAGACTATGAGCTTGGATTTTAATTTCTTCTCCCTCCTCCCTTTTAAACTGCCTTTTATTCCTGTGCTGTATAAAACATCTAGAAATGTGAAATAAATGGGTTACAGTAGTCGAGTTTTTAAATTCCTAATGGTGCACAACTGAAGTCAATGGGCACTCACTACTTTTCTCCATGAGTGCTACATCAAACCCTAAGAGAGGCTGTTGCTGCTGAAACAATTCCATGTGTTGCATCTGTTTCTCACAAGTAGGTGTGTATATATAGATATATATAAATATAAATATAGACTAGCAGACACTTAGCTGTGTTGTTAATGGCTTTTCTGTTACCTAATACAATCTGATGTGCTTGCACAAATGGCTCTCAGATTTAATTCTTTTCAGTTCTTTGTTTATGATTTCTAAGCTGTAAAACAAAAATAAACATTTAGGACAATAATTAACAAGTCATTAAGTTACTGTTTCATTTTAGTGTTTGTTTAGGGTATGAAAGGTTTTATGCTTTTCATAAATTGGTTTCCCAGGAAATGAATCCTTCAGTGCTATTCTGACAATGTCTAACTAGCAAGGATGTCCTGAATGGGCACTGTATCCTTCTGTTCAGAGCTCTAGTTATATTTGTATCCAAAAAGGAAATGATAATCAGACTAGCTATAAATTACCTGAATAAAGGCTTAACAGACAAATCCCATCCACTGCTTCAGTCTCTCAGGAACTCAGTGGTGTGGAGTTCCTTAGAGAAATTTCCTCCTTTGTCTCCATGTGAAGTTTGTTTCAGTCTGGCCTCAAGTAAATAATGAAGTGATGAGGATTTTTTTTGTGTTTGGTTGTTTTTTCAAAAATTTCATCAGTCTAGCCACAAGTAAATAATGAAGTGATGAGGATTTTTTTTGTGTTTGGTTGTTTTTTCAAAAATTTCAAACTCATCTGTCTTATAATCTCCCAAATTTAAATGTATGTAATAAGGCCTAATTTTCATGTAACGGTCAAAATAATTAATCATTTGATTAGGTGTGCAACTTGATTAAGGAAAGATGATTCTTTTCATCATGAACGTGAATTATAACAAGATTTCTCCAAAGACTGAAATGCCTTTTCCAAAAATAGGTAGCCTGAATAACATATCTGCTGTTTTGCTAGCTTTCCCCTTTTATAGTAATTGAATCATTTTTTGGGCAGTGTTCTGGAAGTCAGCTTTTTCCTGTTAGTAGGAAAATCTATGACAATATCTCAGATTTCTCATTATTTAGACCTCCAACACCTTGTTCTGGGCTACGTGGATACTTCCCTTGTTTCTCACAGTATGGCAGCCTTTCAACTTCTGATTTTACTGACTTCTCCCTATTTTTTTGGGTTTAAGCATAATGTACCACAAAATTAGCTTATGTGCACAATAAATAGCTATCAAAATACAGATAATTAAAATATTAAGTACATTCTGTGACTTAAATAAATAAAATAATTACTGTAGCTAACATAAATAACAGACTTCCATGTGAAAGAATCATTTTGCCAACATCTTGTACTATTTGAAGTGTAATCTTCAGTTAATTGCCTTTGTAAATGTACCCAGCAGCCAGAGTTGCTGCTTTGTCATTCACCTGCAAAATAAACTCAAAAAAGACTGACATCTTTTCACATCCAGCCAGTGGCAATTAACTTCAATCTTTTACTGACAGCTACTTGGTCAAAACCACTCTGACAATACCAGTCCAGTTTGTACAAATCGAGAAAATTGTGGGTGAAGGCTTTGACTTACTAATGACAAAATTAGGCAATTTATACATCCCGTGAAGAAGCCTGAACTTTGCTGATGTTACAGGTGACAGACACTGGTCTGCCATGGTCAGGATGCCACCGCGGTGAAACATGGTTTGATGACAGTGCAGTGGGGCTGACGAGGCTGTAATTGGTGACAGCTGAACCCTGACACGGTATCAGAGCCAGCCAGGAGCAGCTTCTCCAGGAGCACGTCTGCCGAGCTCCTCGTGCCAAGCCTCACTGATGCCCTTCACCGCTTCCCCAGAGCGTCCTTCTCCTGGGCACTTAATTTCCAGCATCAGAGCTGCACACCTGAGGCTGCTGTGGTGGAGCTGTGTCGGTATTTTGGTCACAGAGCCCACTCCTCTCAGCCTGCTGGCTGCTGTGTGAGCAGGGATGTGCCACAGGCAGGAGCCATCGCTGTCCCCAGCGCGTCTGTTCTCAGCCAGGAACGCAAACAGAGCCTTGGGCCACCAGTGAGTTCACACTGGCCTTCAAAGGACTGGCCTCTTTGTGTTTGATGGGAGACTTCTCTGATTTTTAGAATAAAAGTTAGAATCAACTCTTTCTTCAGACAGAATGCCTTTCCTGCAAGTACGTGCCAGTTTATGTTTTCTGGCTGTGGGGAGAAATACACGGAGTGATTTAAAACCACCAGCAAGTTACAGGAAAGTGGATTTTCCCACTGCCATCCCCATCCTCACAGGTTCTTCTGTTCTGCGTGGGGTAAAACTCACACTTCCTAAGGAGCTCAAAGCAGAGGCTTTCTGACTCTCCAGCAGTGCCCAGGAATGCTGGTGTTGCTGCCACTTGCAAGCAAAATGTCCTGGAAGTGAGTTTCATTTGGGTGCTGCAGGATTTGTCCTCTGCCCTGTCTGCATTTTTATTCATTTGTAAAACTGAGTGGAATGTTAAAGAGAAGAGAAGTCCTCATTTGAAAGAACAAGTGTCTGTTTTAATTCACCATTTATTTTTTGGAAAGCATTAGTTGCAATTAAGGATGCTCCGACCAACTAAATTAAATCATCTGGCTGGAACTTCAGAGGCAATTACCAACAGTGTTCATTATTTTTCAAACGTCCCTCATCAATTTCTTAAAATTAATTTTTCTGAGTGGCTCTGATTTCTTCAGTGAGTAAACATGTTGTAGAAGCCTTTTGAAAAAATAGTTTATAATTTTAAACTCCATGACTGCTTTTAATGTTACTTGCTGACCACTTCAGTTAAAATGAATTAGAATTTCTTCCTGAGCCTAGAAATCTAAGTGTCTTTTTGTATCTAGTTTTTGGTAACATTTTGTTTTACAGCTAAATTATAATTTAAGTTCTTATTATAATTAGCATCATCTGATTTTAAGAATGTTGAACCATTAGAAATGCTCCAACAGCTTAGAAGATTGTGTAGTGTATAAGCCAGCTGGCAAACACTAAAAATGTTGCAATGGTCTTAGAAACAGCAGAGTCCCTCTCTTGTATTTGGGTGCATTTTTAGGATTCTGATTCCCCTACAATAAAGTGCACAAGCCATTTTAATGGAAACATTTTTAAAATTTGGATATATTCTTATTTTTCCATCTTGGCATTTTGAACATTTGAGATATGGAAGTCTTTCAGCAATTGGGCTGTATTCCCCTTGTTCGTTTTTGTTTGTTTTTTTTCCTGAAGATACCTCTGCATGTCCTACACAGAACTGACTGGTGTGCTGCTGTCTATTCAGGTTTCTCCTGTTGGATAAACCTGGCAGAGCCAGTGTGAATGAGACTCGCTTGAATGTGTGAATGAAAGGATATTTCATATCACAAAACCCAAGCCAAGCTGGGTAGCCCTGTTCAGCTCGGTGCAGGCACTTGAGAGGTAGATTTTGCTCAGTGGTTCCCATTGTTCAGGTTTTGTTCATGGCCCCAGTTTCTTATCCACACAGTAATCCTTCTAGAATCAGAACCATTGCTAGTCCTGAGTGTTTGTCATTGTGAGAAGAGGTAAATTCTCACTTCAGTCCACTGCAACAATATGACCTTTACTTATTTATGTGGGAGGGCTGGTAGTGTTGACTGTGTATTTATTTTATCCACTTGAATTCCTCTGTAACTTATATGTGTGAGTCTGATTATTTGTCAGTTGTGATCCAGGCAGGTCATGCAAAAGCATGAGCTGCTTTCGTCATGCTCAATTAATAATGGAGTGAGCATCTCCTGACAAACATTAAAGAATTTTGGCATCTTTCTGTTGGCAAATTGCTTGTGAACAGATGGCAGAACTTTCAGATTTAGTCAAACATCAAAGTTTTTCCTGTTCTGCCACCTGAAACAATCAGATCTAAAGCCAGTTGAGTAAGTGAAAATTTACAACCGATGTGTGGTGGAATACTTTAATCTCGTCAGTCTTGCAGATGACTTGAATGCATGAACACCAACTTTTCAGCGAAGGAAGATTTTCTGAGAGTTCTCTAGCAGTGTGGCTGTTGGTTAGTTCAACCCTTGGTTTTGTGAACTTTGTTCTGTTACAGTCTGATCTAACTCCCACTGAATTAAAAAGTCATTGTGTTTGATGAAAAATGCAGGGTTTTTTGTGTTCTCTAGAGTGTTTGCTCTCTCTGTGATGACACAGCCCCAATCTCTGAGGTAGATTTCTCAGGCTGGGTGTGATGGAGGAGTAAAGCACCCTGTGCCCTGAAAGTCCTGTCATGAGCTGAGATCTATGGTTTTAGTGGCAAAATATTTATTGAAGTGAAATATACATCAAGTAGATATAATGATTTATATATATATTTATACATAGAAATGTTTTAAGAATAGGATGAAAACAACAACGATTTATGTAAAGTTAGATAAACGTTTTACGCAGGTTCTTCTGTAAATAATAGTATTTTAACCCTATTCTTTTTCAGTGTATTTTGAGGGCTTCATTTCAGACCTTCATTTCCTCATGCACAGTCCAAATGGTGCTCAGGGATACAAAGGATGCAGATGGAGATCCACTGCTATGTGATATTTTGATGAGAATTTTGCATGAGAAGAGAAACCAGTCAGGCTGAGAAGCAAACAAAGCATTGGCAGGGGTGGTATGTTGCATGACAGCCTTTGAAGGTGTTATGAGGAAATTGGCATCAGGACCTGGGTTGTGCCTGAGTTCTCTCACTCACAGTTTTGTCCAAGACAATATCCAGAAAACCTCTTCAGTGAGATGATTTTAATTGCTAAGCATCTTTGTGTGTTTTTTAGTGTGTGGGATTTTTGTTTGATTTTTTTTTGTTTGTTTAATTAGTCAAGAGAGTAGGAAACTTTCGTGAAATATATTCTTGTATAGTTAGGAGAGGAAATGAATTTAAAACCAACCAGCTTTTTGTACACTTTTGCATTTCCATGGGGTTTTATCCAGGATCATTGTCTCTATTTCTGATTTATCATTGAGTACGGAGTAATTGTAAACTAAGTTTAGTCACTGAGGCAAAAGTAATGCATATGACAGGTGAATTTAGATGAGACCAGACTTAAAGCTAGAGGCTGCCTTGGTAAACTATGACACTGCTTCAGTGCTGAGGAGAAAGCCAAGGTGAAGATGTCCAGGGAGAATTACACAAAGCAACCAGTGGTGTGCATTTCCATTCTCTCCAGTTCTTCTGTGGACTCTAAGATACATCTCTGGCTGTGCATGATAAATTTGTGATTATCTAATCCAATTTATATGGTAAGAGGGTAATTTCTTTATCCTCTGCATTACAGTTCATGTCCCTGATGTGGTAATTCCCCATGGAGGATAGGTTCTTTTATAGGGTGCTTAAATCTGATTCTAATTTAATGTAAAGTCTAAAAGATTGAGGAAGCTGTTAAAATAATGCTTGGTCTCTTGCAATAACCACATGGATTGTTTTAAATGGAATGGTAAACAAATTTTTTTCTGCAACACCATAATGTAATGAACATACGATACTGAACTAATGAAAAATTGTAATTTATCAAGCCTTGATGACTGTTCCAGGTTGCCTGCACTGTGCACAGGAAGGTTGTGAGAGTGGTGAGTTGTGTTTGTAGCAGGTTGACCCTGGCTGGGTGCCAGGTACCCACTCAGTCGCTCTGTGATGCCCTTTCCCACTGGGACAGGGGAGAGAATGAGATGGGGCACAGCCAGTAGGATGAGATAAGGCAGTTTCATTGCAGTGAAAGAGAGAAATAAGCTGAGATCTGCATGCACAAGAGCTAAAGAGGAAAAAATGTCACTCTACTTCCCATCAGCAGTGAAGTTTGGACACTTCCTGGCAAGCAGGGCTTCCACAGACGCGACGGCTCCTCTGGAAGGCAAACATTGAGAACTCACAAATATCCCCTCTTCCTCCTCTCTCCCTTAGCTTATATATCTGAGCTGACAGCATATGGTATGGAATATCCCTTTGGCTAACTGGGGCAGCTGGCCTGGTTGTGTCCCCTCCCAGGATCTTGGCACTGGCACGCCCTTTGGTGGGGATGTCCGAGGGACAGCCCCGCTCGGCAGCAGCCGAAACACCGCTCCGTTACCAGCACCGTCCAGCGAGCAGTGCAAGGCACGGCACGGGGAGGGCTGGGAGCTTCACCTCCCTCAGACCCAATGCAGCGCTCTGCGACACTCGGGAACGGACCTGGCATCTGTTTTTACAAGGAAGATTGTGAAATAAGGTCAGGCCATTGGGAGGCTGAGGAATGGAAACATATCCCCACTGTGTGGATCATCTGAAGGTGGGGGACTGTGGGTTTGGAGAGAGAAAGAGGCAATAATGTGAAGAAAAAAGAGTGCTTTGTAAACAGCTCTAAATGTATTCCTTGATCGTTGATACTGGACATGAGTTCCTCCTTCCTCATATTTTTTTTTGTTGCGGTAAGAAAACTGAAGTTTCTTGCACTACCAAAGCAATGTTTACACATACTGACTTGAAATCTAATCTGTGTGTTTTTTGTAAAACACCACTGAAAACTCTTATTGCATGCAACAGAAAACTAGACTTTGAATTATACCTAAACACTTAAATTTCCCTGTGCATCAATATATTTTAACTTCCCTTGTTGTATAATCTACTTTATAAATTAATTGCCTTATTAAAGTGTGCAGATTTATATGAGTTTATTGGCTTTTTTGTACCTGGTTTTGCTCATAAACCACAGTAAGCACACTGATTTACAAGTGCTGTTGATAACTTATCAAGTACAAATGCAGATGTGTTTTTGTGGGACCTGTTAGGATGGAAGCAGGGAAATACTTCACTTGAACACATTGCTACAGTGCTATCAAATTCATGCTGTGGTTGTGGGGTTTTTTGCTGCTTATATCTCTCTATTTTTCTTTCTCTTTATGTGCTACGTGTAACTTCTGGCTGTTTAGGATGAGCTAGAAATGTATAATCATATGTTCTTAGATGATGATTACAGACAATACTTTGGCAATCAATTGTTTTGAAGCCAGATGGCCCTCAAAAATCCCAGCAAAGCATAACACTGGTTTGCAAGATTTATTTTCTGAAAACTGAACAAGCTGCATATTCAAAAATGAAAAAAAATGTTGTAGATCTGCATAGCTACATTTGTTTGGTTTGAGAGCAGCCATATGTTTCCATGTGGAGAGTCCAACGTGTCACTGCTGCAGCAGACGGAGGTGCAACTCATCACCCACCTTGGTGTGGGGAGTTCTGCAGGAAGTTGTGGTGCCCTGCTTGGTGTCCTCAGCTCATTTAAGGTACCCCAGGGGCCCTAGAACCTCACTCAGACTGAGTCTGTACTGCTTAAAGGAGTTTTATGTAGATCTTAGGACACCCAAGTTTCATTCTTCTGTTCTGTGATTCTGGGTACAGTCACACTTGTGAGGTACAATCACTTCTTGTCAGGTAGTTGTTTCTTAATATGAAGATTTCCCCTCTCTGGTAGTTAATTAGGTAATATTGTGCAGTATGATACAGAGAATATCTCCAAAAATTACTTCCTTTGAATACCAAATACATCTGTTTTCTGCTTAGGTTGCCCGGAATTTGATCCCTCTGGCCGGTATGATTTCTGTAAGTGATGCGAAGTGATGGTGCACGTGAAATTTCAATTTCCGAGAACACTTGCTCAGTGACTCATTGCTTCTCTCTCTATAAATATGGTCAAATGCCACAATGCTCTGACCAGAGTGGTTGGGCACAGAGTGACCTGTGCTTCGGGCATGTTAATTCGAGGGCATGTTTTTAATAAAACACTTTTTAATGCCTTGCCACGCTGAACCCAGCTAATGGTTACTATTGGCTCTTGCAAAACATTCAGTTTTGACTGCAGTAGGAAAAATATTTATACTTGTTGTTTCCACAGGAGACAGTGTTTCAACAGATACCAAAACAGCAGCCACCTTCTGCTTCTTACAGGCCACTGCTCATCTGAACATCCTGTGAAAGTAGTGTTGTTTTTCCTAGAGGTTTAGCTCCTCAATAAAAGGCCTGCAGGGTACTTGCCCATTACATTCTCCTCTAAGTAACTGATATACATTTATGGTTTAATTACAAAAAAGTGAAGATTTTATCTTCAATGGAAACTTTGAGGGGGTGGTCTCCCCTATTTGAACTCAAAGAAGTAAGGATGGGAAATTTTTGGTGTTGTGTGGGCTCCAAGGCCTTAAAACCTGAAAGAAACATGACAGAAATGTGATGTGTAGAGCTGAACACCCTTATCCTCCCCAGCATAAATCTGAGGGAGTGTGAGCACTGAGGCAGCTCTGGGTACCACAGTGTTCCCAGCAGGATGATTGATGTTTTAGCATCATCCAGGTGTGTGCAGAGGGACATAAAGAAGCTACTGAAAGGGCGGCTTGGGCCTTTCAGTTTTACTGGGGATTTTCTGGCTTGTTTAAATGAAGTGATAAATCATGCTGAGCAAGTGATTTATAGCAGGTGGGAGTCCAGCAGGGTGATTATATCTAGCACTTGAGGGAAGCAGAGGGCATGGAAATAAATGTGACAGAAATATAATTAAATGTTTTGTGCTGCTGCTGATGTATAATTACAAATACCACCAGCATCACATTCCTACAGGAAGGAACCACGAATGAGGCTACATTTGTGAACTTCTTGCTCGATAGAAATTCCCAAGCTTTTCTCTTCCCTCATGATCCTGCTGTTTTTCTTTGTAATTAAAGGGAATAATAAAAGGTTTTCTCTACCACAAATACAAAGGAAAATAATTCAAACCTATATGTATTTTTATTCATAAAAGAGTAAAAAAAGTGAAAAGACCACCAACCTGAAATCAAGCTGTCAGCTGTGGTCAAGATGTAACTCACTGTCCGTTATTTGCACTGGGCTTATTTGCTATGGCTGTAACCTGAGCAGAGAATTTGGATACTAAACTTGAAAAGTTCTCCTTGCTGAATGCAGATAAGAAATGCTCCTGCCCTTTTGAACACTGAGTTAGACACGAGGGTGACCAGAGACCCCAAAGCAGCCTGTACTGGGCAGCCCAGTCCTTTGGCTCACAAATACTCGAATGATCTTATTCCAAGGTCTTTGCCTGAACCACAGAACTACCAGGAAAAGCTTTTATTCATAGCATTGCAGAGATAACCACACTCAATACTGCAGGTGAAGAAAGACTCAGGCTTTTGGGAATGTCAATGTATCTTTCTCTTTACAGTCCATCGTCTATGCTTAAAATCAGCAGCTCCCCAAATCTCATATTTGCAAATACTTTTCTGTTCTTGATTTGAGTTTTCCAACATGCTGGAATGAGAGATACTCATCTAGAGTTCTGGCAGACAAAAATGCAGTCTTTGTGTAACCTAAGCTCATCCATACCCAGGATCCATCAGACTTTTTAAAACATCTTTTTGAAGTGACAACAGACAAGAAGAAACACCAGGGAGGAACCTTTTATGGAATCTGTGTTGTGATCCTGGTAAATCAGCCAGAGCCACCTTGCCTCTGGTATTCCAATAACTGCCCAAATCTTCTGTGATCTGACTTTGCCATGGTCCTTGAAATCAAGATGTGTGATTATACACTGCAAATGTTTGGCCAAAATGTATGCCTTATACCTTTTTTTTTGGTTTTTGTTTTTTTTGTTTTGCTGAATGAGGCCTTCAGTAAAATTGGAATCTGATCAGTGCTGATGAAGATTTTGAAAGAAGTATTATTTTTGCTATTCATATTTGCTGAAGCAGTGACTACTTTAGGGAATTCTGGAAAAATCTTTCAGTAGTTGTTACATCCAAAGCAAAACAAGATTGCAGTAAGTACAACCTTGATATTTAAATTACATTTTATGCTTGGCATGGCACCTTGAATTCTGCATGAAGAGTGATTGATTATATTTGAGGTTACGGTTAATTTAAGACCTAAATTTAGGGGATGTGGATATATGGATTCTATGTTAAGTGTTTTAATGCCATATAGCAGAGGATTTAAACTGAAGATTGAAAATTGGGCTGGACATGAGATCCTGTGCTGGAATTTCTCAGGCCTTTGAGGTAGAACAGGAACACTGGTGCTTATCTAGTGTCGGCTTTTTTTCTGAAAATTGTTGCCACATTTTTGTGTCTGAAAGAGAGGACAGGTGGGATAAAGAAGGTGTTTTAGGTTACAGTACATTGCTCATGATATTTATGTTTTACCTGCTGGCTTACCTTTTGGGACACATGGTTATTTTACTTCTTAAAGAGTGCTTCTAAAAGGGTGAAGGGACACCCTAAACGCTCCTCCTCCATCATCTTCCCTTTGAAGAGAAGAACTAGATCCCAGCAAATTGTGTTTTATTTTCTCCACTAATCATTTGTAGCAATACTTAGTGCTTTCAAAATATGCTTTTAAGGTGTCAGTTTTGCTGCAGCCTCTTTTGATCCTCTCTCAGCAGTATTTATTGACTCCTCCAGTGCCCGAGAAATGTTGCCTTTGCTATTAATTGTGTTATTGAGTATTACCCTGTACACTTACTGGTATCTTAAGCATAACAGCACTATATCATACAGTCAGACTTATTGTACTAATAAAAAATACATTGAAGTTGCAGTGTGCTTCAGATCCTTTAGTAACAAGAGACATTGCATTCAGAATTTGAAAATTAATATCCAGTCTTCATACCTTATTTATAACCTATGTTGTTCAGGTGTTAATCACTATTTTTAAATAATGTATACACCATTGGAATTGACTTGGAAGAAGATGACATTTCCACTACATTTCCTATAATAAAAATATTTCTATAAATAAATACCCTACAGGTTTAATGGCTAAACGTGCTGTCTGTACTCAGTTGATCTTGGTGAGTAGGAATGTGGGATAGAATTGCTTAATTTTCTTCCTTATATGCTGAAATACCCAACCTAGCTGGATTAAATCTCTCATTTTTAGCATTCATTAAAACAAGCCTGTGACAGGAATTGTGTAGCTGTTGAATTAAGGCCACACAATTAGGTGCTGCTTAATGACTGAGATCTAACCCTCCTTTAGAAAAACCTGTGTCCTCCACCACGTTTGTGTATTTAAAAGAGATAATATAAATCATCTTCTACAGTGATCCTCCCTACTTATTCCCTAAATGCCTTTTATACTTTTGTATTTGTACCTGTAATGGAAGAGTGATTCTTACTTCAGTAGTGTGAAATTAATCAATAGACTCTGCTTCTTGGAGAAATTATATGACCCACTCCACTAAAAACAAACAAAGCCAAATGCTTACCTTGAAACAAATTGAAAAATTCTCTTCTTTGATCCTCCAGATTTTTTGCTGGGGAATCAAGGTTGCACCCCCATGATGCTCAAACTTTAACGCTAAAAAGATTATGGGCATCAAATCACAGGTGGGAATTGAGGACATGAACTATTCTGAAAGGGAATAGACACAGAATCACAGGGAGAAAAAGGAAGTAAGCGCAAAAACACAGAAGATTGAAGGTCAGCCTGATCATGCTTTCAGAGTATTTAAAGGCAAAGATATTAGTGGTGGAGATTTGAACTTTTCTGGAGACAGAAGATTTAAAGGCTTTAATGGGAACATCAGTACTTTGCTCTGCAGAGAGAGCATGGAAATCCTTCTCATAAATGTGCATAATGTCATCAAGGAAGGAGAGATTTAGGCATCAGCATCTGTAACTTTAAAGGAACCTTTTAAGTGAAAGACACAGTAAGCCCAGGAGGATTTTTAATCAAAAAGAAGAGATTCAGGAAGACGTTGATCCCAGCAAACTGCCCAGCCTG
The DNA here is from genome assembly GCA_013390045.1 of Picathartes gymnocephalus. Lineage (NCBI taxonomy): Eukaryota > Metazoa > Chordata > Aves > Passeriformes > Picathartidae > Picathartes > Picathartes gymnocephalus. The sequence continues at coordinate 163,336 of WEKY01037998.1, read as the reverse complement.
GATCCTCTGCCCTTCCCTAATGGGATCAACCACTGCTGCTTTGGCTCAGAGCAGCCCCCATAATCCCACAGGTGTCACAGCTGGCATGAGACCCAGGCCTTTAGGATGGATTTTTGCTGTCGTTTAGAGGAAACAATTTTGATTTTCAGCAATGTGTTCAGCATCTTCTGATCAAAATGCATGCTTGCTGCACTTTGGGGCAGCTCCAGCCATTTTAGTTCTTGTTACAGCTTATCCAGCTTAAGCTGTCTGGGTTAGTAATAGTAATAGAGACAGCCTGACATGCTTTTTCAGGTAAAACTTAAATGAAACCCTGCTGAAAAATCAGGCCTTTAGGAGCGTTCAAGAAATGATATTTCAGTGCTGGGCTGAGGCCAGCACATAAATGGAGTAATTCTCATTGAATTTAATGCATTTAGTTTGAAGGAACTCACAAAGAGGTGTCCACTGCTATTTCTTCTAAACAGAAAAAGCAACAAATGATTGTCGCCATGGGATTATGATGGCCTGGAAATTTCTTCATAAACAGCAGCTGTTTATGACAAATGCAGATATCTGTGGTAGAATCTGTTTTACACATGTGTACAAGCCTGCAGTTGCTGGTAGTTACATGGTCAGAAATGACCCACAATAATTACAGATTTCCTTAAACAGAGAGAGGTGGGGACCTGTGAAGTCACTAAGGGGTGATAAATGTTCTTTAGAGCTGGCATTTTTTTGTGGTCATTGGAAGTAAAGATCAACTTCCAAGAAGCACTTTTGTTGGTGGTCTTATTCTGCAGCTGAGAAGAGGCTATTTCATAGAAATTATTTCATGTCTGAAAAGTTCTACCCATCCTTTTGTAAATAAATGAAAGGAAAAAGGGAAGATTTGTTTACATGTGAAGGCTCATCCTACAGGCCTTTAATATTGCTAAACAATCTGCTTTATTAGACATCAGGATTATTAACAAATTGTGAGTGTTTAGTGGTTGTCTTGACAAATTTGGTCTCAACTAAACACCTAATTTGTTACAGAATTATTGCTGTTATTCTTAAGGATTGGCCTGACCTCTTCTGACTGTTTATCTTGTACTAACAGCTCCTTCTCCTACCTGCACATCCTATTAATGTGGCTTTTATAGCTCTGGTAAATTTGATATTTAGACTCTGGTTACATGTTGCAGTAATTAGTCTAAAGAGTTAGTTTGAGGAAATACCATTTAAATTTCTATTTACTTACTGCTCTTTTTCTAGAAATTCAGCCACAGTATTTTTCATTATTGTGACATCTATGATGGAGAGTAGTAAAGTACTAGTGCTAAGATACAATATTTATCTATGATTTTGCTACATCATGGAACTGCATAGAAACTTATTTAATAAAATCATCCATTAGGTTCTAAGTCCTGGACTGAAAAGAAGGACATGAATTTCAACCTTAGGCAGCAGTACTCATTGCACAGCTGCTGACAGAAAATAAACTCAAGAGCAATTATGACAGTTTGTGAGAGAAGGCTTTCTCAGTCTTATCCAGGTGAAGGATGCAATAAATAAAAAAAAAAATCAAAGTAATGCTTAGGGCTTTGGGGAGGGGTGCTGCTATAGAGAGAGGGATATCTCTGATTTAGGTTTACATCATGCACATGCTGGAGAGCATTGGTTGAGCAATTGTTCATACTGAGGCATTCTAAGGAGTGTGGTGCTCCACACTTTGCTTTCCCCAGTAAGTATTGCTCTGTAATTTGTTTTTGCACTCACATATTGTGTGGTCTCTGTAAAGTCACCATCAAAAATCGATCATTGCTGAACTTGGGCCTTCAAATGCGTGCAAAAAAAAAAAAAAATCTGGCAATATTTGTCTCATGGCAACAGCTCTTCAGCACAGTGAAGGATGGTGTGGGGGGCTGGAGAAGAGATTTCTTTGTTTCACAATACACAGGGCATTCGTGTTCCTGTGTTCCAGTCCTCCTCAGGTAAATCACCTCTGACCTCTAAAATCTGTGTAGAGATTGAATATTTTTTAAAAGTATTATTAATTAGGCTGAATCATTTCACTAGTAGTGGTCTTCTTGTTAAGCACTGAATTTGTGTTCATTTTTTATTTGCTGTCAGACATTGTTGGTTCTGCCCTCTCCATACTTTGCCAGTATTAAGCAGCATCCTGAAAGGCCAGTATTCAGTGTTGACAGAAACATTTTTTGCTGTCTCACTTCAGTTATTCTGATCCACATGACAAAAGAATTGTTCCTACTGTTTTTATTTACACTTATTTCATTTCACTATTCTCTCTCTCTTTTTTTTTTTTTAATCCTTAACCTTACATTTTTGCTTTTAAAGTAACATTTTTCTTTTCTCATAATACTTTGTTTATCTTGCTGTTTGTGGAGTTTATGCAAGTCTGTTCTGAGCACTGATGAAACAGACCTTGGGTATCATCTTTTTTTCTTTAATATGTATATTTTTTTACACAATCTGATCCTGCTCAGCAAGGCTTTCAGTGTGCTTATCTTTGTGTTCACTGTGGGGAGCAGGAAGAAGCAGAGAAAAATATGCAAGGAGTGAAATGGGCTGGGAATGAAAAATGGCAATTTGAAGGTGCAGCTTGGCCTCAGAACTTGGCATTTGGGTGGAATTACATTTTTTTGAGTAGCCTTGTACCAGCCACTGAAGTCCACCATGGCTACTCATCTAGAAAGGGTGGTGTGTCACTTTGAAAGTATCTGGAAAATTCACATGATTACCTAAAAGCTAAATGTTGTTATCTAAAATCGCTGGCTGTAGTTTGATTGCTCAATTCCCTCTGGTCAGGCAGAAATAACAATTCCTCACGGCATGGGAAGGGGATTGGTTTTCTCTCTGTACTTGGAGGGATCATTAAATAAACCCCAAACCACCAGTGATGGGAAATATTGCACAGTTGTGGCTGTGCCTGTGCTGCAAATCCATCCCGAACTTTGTAAGAGCTTCCATTGCTGCAGCATCTGAATTGTTTATGGGGTGGTTCCAGCTCAGCCCTTCCCTGCTGTGCCAAGGCTTTATTGTGGGTTTTGTTTTGTTTTTTTTCAGGTGTGAACAGAGACCTAAGAGGGGACAGGGATTTGTCACAGATTCCAAGAGCAGCCTCTGGTGGAACAAACATCTCCCAGGCCCCCAGGCCACGGGGAAATCCCAGAATGAGGATTGCTGCTTCCCTTGAATGACCAGATTTCTTCCTGCAGTTCTTGTCAGCTTCTCATTCTGCCAAGTTCACACTATAAATAACAATGCAAATGTGGAATATTTTAAAAGATGGCCTCTCTTGTTGAGCTCTATTCCCCTGAGTAATCCTGATGGCTACTGAGACAAGTCAGTTCTTCCAGTTTTTTTTTTTTTGCATGGGTTCTTTTTTCTCCCAGATTTTCTTTTATCAGTATTTCTTTTTCTAAAATATTAATAATATTTGATCTTCCTGTAACTTGTAAGTTACCTTGAAGTTAAGAGGAAAATGATGAATATTTTCATGTGTGAATGTCTTGAATTTATGTTCTTACCATTGAAAAGGGTAACAGAATCTTGGGTTAATGTATTTATCTGTGCATTAATGTAGCCTCAGCACTTATTTTGTCTGCCAGTGTTTCTAAGTATCAATTAGAAAATATATTCAAAATGAACTTGATTTCCAGTGACTGTGCATAACAAATGGACATATGCAAAACATAATTACATATTTAAATGCATTAAACTGCAAGAATGATTTGGGATATTTCAGCAAAGCTCAGCAAAGAGCTATGGGAACTATCTACAGTAATTGCTCTGGATTTAATTGTACCATTAAAGGCATGAGTGTTTATATTGTAACCATATAATCCTATTTAGGAAGAACTTGCAAGAGTATGGCAAGTAATTGTAAGTTTTCTATAACCAGTATTATTCGTGTAGCAGCACAGTGCTATTCCTATTCTTGTGGCAAGAGGAGAAGTTCCAGTAAAATATCATTTATATTTATAAAGAACTTATTTTCTGGAGGCATAACATGCTTGAGATAGAATGGATTAGATTTTTAGATCTTCACATAAGCAAAATATCCTTGGGGGCTTTTGTTACAATCCTGTAGGGGAAGATGGTTGCAGAAGAAAAGCTCTTCTGACAAAAATGTTGCCAAATAATCTTTGAGTAATATTGGTGCTTTCAAAAGGTAAAATTTAGATGAAAAAGTTTATTTTTATTTCTTTGTTTACCCAGGTGAAGTAAATCGTTGTCTTAGAAACACTTCTAAGACATCTGGCTTTTTTTTTTTTTTTTTTTGGGTGGGTTTTTTCATGGATTGAGCTGATAAAACTGATGTCCAGAGATGACCCAAGGCAGCAGCTGCAGTGAGGAAAAGCTGGTCGGTGAGAGGCTCTTGTACATCTGGGCTGGGAGGCTATCACAGCAGAGAGAGGGATTCCAGCTCCAGGCCATGCAGGATCCAGAGAACTCCAGTGTTAGCCCTCGGAATTACAGATACCTGAAACCCAGCCAATGGCTGCTTGAAGTATTTCAAAATGTTCTTTTTTGTGTACACGGTGCTTTTAATGTGCAAACAGTCTCAGGAAGTAGATGTTGCCACCACTTGTTTTTCTAAAATAAGCTTCCATCACTTTTTTTAAATTAGATACAAAACTGGAAAGCAAAACAAACAGAAAGACAACTTGATATAATTCTGAATTTCAGTACTATGCCACTGAGCCATCAAATAAGCAACAGGGGCTTTGTTTCTGTGTTTGTTCTTGTTTTAAAATCGATTCAAGGTCATGGTTTGAATAGAAAAGTAATTGGATTTGAGACACCATATGTTGTGGGATGCTTATGACATCCCTAATGGATGTTATAAGGGTACCACTTCCAAAAAAATGTTGACATTAGCATTGTAATGACTGTCGACATGAAAACTTTCATTAAGAGAAACATCTTGAAGTCAATCTCGTCTGATTTTTTTTCTTTCTCTCTTCCACCCATCATGATAAGTTGCCTGCTCCTGGGACACAAAGGGCTTTGCTCACCTCGCCAGGCTCCAGCCTGTCACAATCACTCACCAGACCTTACTGCCCTTCCACAGCACCTGACGCACAGTGACAGATCCTACACTGTGAAAGCAACCAAATTCCATTGCTGTGTGTCTCGTGTTAGTCATCTCACAGTATTTATGGTGCTGCTTGCACACAATGGAATTCCCGTGCTCTGTTTTGTAAATCAACTACACGTAAATTCTGTTAAAAGAAAAAATATTTTTGAAGGCAGTAAAGTTTGGAGAAGTTTCTTTTTTTGTGTTTGTCTCTTTTGGTGTTTTTGTCTGAGAAACGTGAAGGTGATCTCAAATTTGTTCCCTTCTTGCTCTGCAGTGTAAGAATCCTTTACGTAAGGAACCTTAATACAATTGTGTAGGACCTGTTCTTCTCCTAAGTTAAATTAAATCTGGCTCTTATCCGGGAGTCCTTTAGGGCAGCTTTCCAGGAAGAAACTTCCAGGGAGTCTCACTAAAGCTTAGGTGGACAGTAAGTGAAGCAAGCATGAGGCATTTCTGGTGATTTCTTTGCAGAATCCTTGAGGAAGGTTCACTAAATCCTTGAGGAGTCACATCCAAAATGGCCCTTGAACATTTGGGAAGGACATTCTGACCCTGACTCAGCATCACCTTCCCTTGACCGAGTCCAAACCTGGTCCTGGTGCATTTGAACACATACCATGGGTGCAAATACCTGAATGCTTCAGAAAGTGGGATGTCAGGTGTTGGCTGTCTCCTTGTGCTGGGAACATCCACCCAAGGGTGAGTTTCATAGCCTTGACCTTCCTTCTGGGGCAACTACACTGTTTTCCACTGTAACTTCACTCCCTTGGATTTACTTCTGGTTCCAGCTCTTTCTCCCCTTATGGGGTGGGAGCATCTGCCTAAATTAATAAAATGCATTAGTAGTTTTGCTGTTTTTCTAATACTTCTAAGGTTTTTTTTTCCTCTATTCAAATACTAAGTGTTATTTTTCTGTCCTCAGAAGATTTCTTACCCTGTTTTTCATTTTCTGTTCTATGTTTGACATATCTTTACTTATTAGAATAGAAGCCTGACACTGTAGGAAACAAAAGATGTTTGCCTGCATTACATTTCATATTATAAATGGTGCTTGTTCTTCGCCATACAAGCAGGCTCCTTGAATCATTGTACAGTGTGCTGTTGAGAGCTGTGCTGAGCCATTTGCCAGTAAATCAGCATCTCTTACAGTAAACTCTACATGCTTTGTCAGCCACTATATCTGGGGAACAAAATCTAATAAAATATCCAAACATGTAGCAGTTATAGCTTATCTCCCTGAAAAACTTACAGTGTTTTCAGTTTAGGAACCAAATATTTGGGATTTTTGGAGGTGCAGTGTTCAGTACTAAAGCTTTGAGATGTAAAGTAGAATGTGCAAAACATCTGCCTTTTGCTACAAATCTGGTACCTTTCCAGCTTGTCTTCACCAATTAATAGATGGACCACATCATTTTGTATCATTACTTAAAATTTTTTAATGGCTGCTGATCTGTGTTGATTCCAGCAATAATGGGTATCAAGAAACTTGCCAGTTCTCATATATTTATGGCAGCACTGTGACCCTGTGGGATGAACCTTTACTCCAGGGCTCAGAGCTGCTTTTGTAAGAGGAGGGTACTGGTGGAAGTAACAAGGAGTGAAATCCCCAGAAAATGAAAAGAGGGAGAGAAAAGGCAGGGTCTGTCAGAAGCAGGAAGGATTCTGAAGTTTTATCTGGGGTTCTTTTCTTTGTTTAAGAATAAATCTCTTGTAAGATCCTACTGTTTGACATACAAAGTACGTAAAAATGATTTCCATCAGGCCCCTGATGTCTCTGGTGCCTGACAAACTAATGTCACACGAGCAGCAATTAGTGTTGGTATTTCTTCAGGCCAAGATGTGGAACACTCAGAGCAAGCAGTGCTATTCATAAAAACGAGAATTGATTTTGAAGTTGTTCTGATCTTTGCAGACCAACTTACTTTGATTGAGTTCTTTGCCTGAGTGTTTGGATCAGTACAGGGAGTACAACCTTGCACACCCTCAAGTGTCTTTGTTTCTGGTGCTGTGATCTCAGGTCTCAATATTTTTCAGCACAATTTCCTTTATTCCTTTCAGAGTATCTACTTGATAGAAAAGTGAGAGGTTTTAAATGGTGAGAAAGGATGTTTTTTGTTTTATAGGAATTTGTTTTATAATAAAATATCCAAACTTCCAGGCATATCCTTGAGGTATTTTATTGCTGGTTCAGCTTTCAAGGCTGGAAGAGGGACCTGGAAGGACTGATGCATGGTATCCATAGGTACAGTTATGCTGAAGGTCTTTGCTTTCTGCTTTCATCCCACAGTAGTTCTGATTTTCTGCATAGGAGTACTTTTTCTTTTTTGTTAAATCAAAGGAAAAACAGCTTAAAAAACTTGGCTACTACATTTTTTTGACTGCTACTTGAAACAGAGGGTTTTAGAGTATTGTAAATTTGAATTTTCTTACGTTTTTTATCATCAGATGACCTTGATAGTTTGGTACCTGTTTTGATATCATGCTCTTCACTGTGAGTGCACAGATCTGAGCATTTCCTCCCACTATTAGGTTCGTAATACCCGTTATGACCAGGGCATGCCAGCCTGGTCCTGCCTGTGCTGTTGACTGTTCATAGAGGCCAACACCACAGGCTGCCAGGTGTGCATGACCTGCCAGGTACTTCCCCTGTGTGCTGAGCCTCATCACCAGCAGAGAATCCTGCCCCTGGTTGGAATGGCTCAGGCAGGGATGGCAATGAGGCCGCGTTCAGCCTTTCCTAAGAGTACTGGACTGGGGACAGAGCGCTCAGGTTGGAGGGGTTACTCTGGGCAGGCATTGTGTGGGCTCTGAACACGCAGCCTGTGCCAGCTCTTTGATCCTGGCACTTTTATCTTTTTGCTTAAAGGCTTTGTGATAGGGTGTGGCTTTCTCTGGCTCTCCCGACGCAGCTCCATGCCTGAAGAACTGGAGCTGGATGTCTAAATGAGTGCTACTGAAATAGGCAAAACACTTAATTCTAAGTTTTATTTGGGTCTATTTCTGCTGCAATCTATGACTAAAACAAAAACCTAAGCAATTTGTGGCAAAACATGAAATTCTAGCTCACAAAATGGAGTTGGAAACGTTGACAAATGTATTTGTGGTGTCCCAGTATGATTGCTCCCTTTCTCAATTTGCAGGGCTAATCCAAATCACAGCATGATTCCTTCCTAGGACTAGTCCCTTCTATCACATCTCTTCCTCCCCTTAAATCCCTTCAATCAGATTTCATTAAAATAGAAAATAGGGTTTATTACTTATTACAAGCTTTGTAATGGAGGCCTGGCTTATCTTCCTTACCTTCTGTCACTGAAAAACTTGGACCAACAACTGCTGGATATTTGTCAAAAAATATAGATTGATGCATTGTGGATTTTATGCTCACAGTAACTTTACTTTGCACCCTAAGTGAAGCTTAAAAGACACCAAACAAGTAGGAGAAACAAATCCCTAAGTTATAGATCACTCAAAAATATTGAAGGCATGCGACTGCCACTGTTTTTCAGTTTTTATGAGCTAGGTAAACCTAAGGTGGTAGTTTTGCTTTTTTCAATTACAGAATTTGGCAGTATTAATCTACAGCGCAATACTCGCTGTGTGACATTTCTGTGGTTGTGTTGTGGATTTTTCGGATCACTGCATGGTGTTAGAAGTCATTTGGAATGCTTCAAATGAAGTAAGGTGAGGACCAAGTATTTTACAGATACGCAAACAGGAAGATGGAAATTAAACGCCTTGAGAATCAAGTAATTTACACATGTGCTGAGAGGATCCTAGGCCAGGGTCACCAGTCCAAGAAGTGCTGCAGACAGGGCACCCTTGTGCCAGCCCTTCTCACCCGAGCCTTCCCTACACCTTGCACTGAGCAGTTGAGCTGTTGAATTTCGGGCTCCTCACAGTTCTCCATCTCCATCCTGAGGGTCCCCTCAAGGCCCGTCCTGGCCTCTTCTCGCTTTAGAAGCTGCAGGTGCTCCTCGCACTGTTCTCTTCAGGCACAGATAAAACAACATTTTTGTCACATTAGAGCTCCCTGGCTGGTCCCTCATACTTCTTGTAGTGCCTGTTCTTCCATTTGGTGTGAACCATTCCTTGGTGCCAGAGCGTTTTCTGGCTCCATCTTGCTTTCCGTGAACTTAAATGTAGAGCAACGTGAGCACCAGGGATGGGAGATCATGAGGCCTGGCCCTGCTCCAGACTGAAAATAAACCCCACAAACCTGAAAAATCCCTCAATATTCAAGAAGGTCAAGCATGCGCTGTGTGAACTTGTTAAACACATTTATTGAGTTCTTGACAGTAACCAAACACAGTGAATGACTCGTTATAAATACGAAAAAAAGGCATTTGCTTTTACTTGGTCAGCTTTATCTGTAAAGAAAAAATATCCCTTTCACCACCAATTTACAGGATTGAATGTTTGTCCCAATAATGGCTTCAGCAAGGAAAATGACAATTTTAAACTGAGATTTGTTTCAACTGCTTTCTGCTTCTGAGCCCAGTTCCTATAAATGATGAACCATAAAGTGGAGTTAAAGTTATACCAGCTCTAAGTGCATTCCCAATTGTCATTAACTCACTTGAATGGGCTACAAACAAATGAAGCAAAAAAAGAAAGAAAAAAAAAAGAAAAACACAAATAATGCATCCACAAGTAGTAGAGGCTTGTTATTTCAGAAAGGAAAAAAGAAATCAAAGCAACTTAACTAAATTAATTTTTAAAACACATTTATTGAGCCGTTAATAGTAACCAACACATGATCTGTTGTAAAACAAGAAACAGAAAATGGATCAATTCTGATTTTGTCAAATCCTACTACAGATATGTGACAGAGGGAAATATTTCAATTTCCTTTATATTCTGCAGTGATATATTTACAATACTTATCTCTCAAAGTCTGTTCCTTTTTTAATTAAATTAACAGAAATATCATAACCTAGAAATAAGTTTCCTTTACAGTAGTCTTATTCTGTCTTTTCAGTATCCATTAATGATAGTGAAATAATGAGAGCTTTCCAAGGATTACTTGGCACACAGAACACAACTCCACTTTGATGCTGTACTGAGCCACCTTTTTTCTTTTTTATTTTTTCAGTTGAGGGAGCAGGGGGAGAAGAGGAAGAATTTCATATGTACAAAGGCTGAAAAGTCTTTCTTTGTGACTCTAAATTAGTTCAGGAAAATTTTAATCACATTTAGTGTAATACTTTTTTTTT